>JAOTQQ010000063.1:8610437-8660257 GCA_026546715.1 Gallinago undulata | reverse complement strand
CAAACAAACAAAAAAACCACCCACCAACTAAACCCCACACTCACAACCCCACACACAACACCCCAGCACAAACCAATCTGAAGCCCCAGATCACTTCAGCATTTGCAGTTAAGCATGAGTTTCTGGAACAATGCTTCCTGCAGCTCAGCACTCAGTGGGCTGAAGCTCTGGGGGAGACAGACTACATGTGGGCTTTGGTTCCCACAGCCTGCGATCAAGACCCCTGTGGTTCCTACAAGCTAAGGACTTCTGGCACTTAAATAACTGTATGGGAGCCCTTTGATAAAGCCCTAGAAGCCCTGCTAGGCACACAGCTACAAAAAAAATCTGAGGATGCTGCAAGTTTCTTTTAAGCCCATGGAGATGTAGGGCATCACAAAGAATCATTGCAGCCTGAGCTTGACCCCAAAATTCTCTAGCAAACATTGTGCAGATGTCAGTAAAATACTAGACTGCTCTGGTGACAAAGGTCTTCCTAGAGACACCATCATCCCCTACTCACAATCTGGGAACTGGTGGAAAACTGAGACAGAAGAGTGTAATACTCTGCATAAAAAACCTCCCAAAAACTAACCCAAAAAAACCAACAACTGATATGGTCTTGGAAAAAATCCTCTCTTTGGAACACAATAACTGAGTCACCAGGAGGTGACAGACTGGATAAGACTATACATTGCTGTCTTCAAGGAGACCCAGAGAACAGCTGCCCCTACAGTTCATAATCACCTCCACTTGATAATCCCCCTCAGAAGAGACCCAGCCCCACCAAACCTTGTCCTTCCAATAAATTTGTAGTACAAATCAGAACAAAGCTTGTTCTTGTAGCTGATGACACTGATTGATTCAACAGAGCTAATATTTTTTCTGAAATTCTTCCATTTTGTTCTTCTGGGATTTATTGGTACAGCACGCACTTATGAGTGATAACAAACAATTTTCTATTAAGGCACAGAGAGGAGGCTGCTGCTGCCTTGTTTTCTACACAGTTTGAAGGTTTTCTTCTTCTTTTTAAAGAAAATTGGGTAGCTGATGATACTCATTTCAGATTCAGTTCATATTTCACACAAGCCTGCTTTTCTCCCTCCAATAAAATCAAGCATAACGCATGCTGCATATTAAGTCCCAAAAGACTTCATTCCTCTGTCACCTAGGGTCCTGCATTGGTTCCTGTGCCCTTCATCTGAGATTTGGTCATGTTTCAGGCTGAGTTCAGAATTCTGAGGTGTGAAACACCACAGCTCAGGTGGGACTGAGGTACTTAAAAGTCTCCTCACTCGGGATCAGGGGAGGGAGTCTGTTGCGGGGAAGCAGATGGCCTAGGAGGACATTTCACACTACTCAAACACAAGAGTAAGCTCTTCAAATCTCTTCATTTCAGACACCCCTTCTCCATTGCAGCCATGCAGAACTGTGCATTGCAAGGGGCCTTGCCTACCATGTCTTGACATTCACGAAATAGACCTTCTCTTTGGGTAACTCAAGATCATTTCTCAAGCCACCTGGTAAGTTCCATTTTTAGTGTTTAAATGTTACAAGGATCTTCAGAAGCACATCAAATGAACAGCTTCGCTATGCTACACAGGTTGTAAAAGCTCTCCTCTCAAAATACTGTGTGTTTTAGTAGCAGTGCAATGTGTTTTATTACCATATAAATCTCTGATAAGTTTTTTTCTTTAACAAAGCAGCTTCAACCTTCTGTTCCAGAGCCATCTCACACAGCCACCTGCATTAAAGCATCACATCGTACAAACAGGGGTGCTGGCTGCAGGGCACATAAAGCAGAGCCTCCCTCCACACTTCATCTCTTCCTTGTGTTTTACAGGAGTGTGAAGTAGAGTGAAATGCATTTGAAGTAAACCACAGTCATCCTTTTACTACTGCAGAAAGTTGTCAATCAAGATGAAGTCCACTAGCAGAGACTCCATCCCCAGAAACTTGCCTCATCTCAAGTGGCAGAAATCTGCTTTGAACAGGATTAATATAAGAGCCAAGAAGATGGAGAGAAAGGCAGCTGAGGCTATTTTGGATTACAAAACCCACCTAAATATCAGCCTTCCCTTTTCCACATTCCTGAATCAAGGCAAAAATGTTGCCAGGTTCTCACCCGTGGCATGATGTAGTATCCCAAGGTACCAGGCACCAGATTAACTAGAGGCAGAACAAATACATGTTAAGTCTGGGAAATACAGGAAGCCCTCTCTTTCTGAAATACTGCTGATTTTCTAGAGATAAACATGGTCTTTATGCTGTTCTCAAGTCTCCAGTCCCTTCCTTACTGACCAGTCCATCCGTGGTCTGTGCTGGATTTAGCTTCCCAGGAGCTGTGTCTAATGCTTCCCTGTGACTTCAGCAGATGCAGAGACAGCTGCTGGGCTGGCTAGAGACTCCATCTTTGAGTTACAGAGTAGCCTAGTCCTAATGAAATTGTAGGCACTCCAAAATTTACAGTCTCAAAACCTAAAAGTCTTATTAATGTCACAGCATTCACTGTAGTTACAGACCAACGGATATCACTCCTTCCAGCTTCTGGATTTTAACTTCAAATTTGTGTATAATCAATGGTATACATTCAAACATCTGAGCTTTCCAAACCCACAACATAAAAAGGTTGAGTTAATTTTTAATTAGCATGCTTGCAGTTTCATGTATCTTTTCAGCATCGATTCTGCATACCAGAACTTAAGATCTCAACTTTAAGTAGATGTTATTCTGCATAATTGAAACTATTTCAGTAACCCACTTTGTTTATTCCTCCCAAAACATCCATTTTCCAGCATGCTTCAATAAAATGGAGCTGCAAACCTGATGGAGGAAGATACAGGTATGCCCAGCTCTGCCGGGAAAATCTGTGATGTTTTACACCTTGGCAAGATAAATTTGTGTCTAGGGCACCCACTACACACCCACAGTGTGTCTTTTAATTGTTACAGGCCACTTCAAGCTGGTGTCTAAAGAATCTTTAAATATTCTGGATTAGAAGAGAACTAAGTGTTTTCTGAAGACCCAAACTGCCATAGAATATTTTAGTTCAAATAAAAACAGATCGTGGTTCATTCCAATGTGTCAAAACTACTTATGGTCTTACTTCCCTATTAGCTGGTGGAATTCATGAATATTCAATGTTATTAGCTATTATGTTCTCAGGGCAGATGTATCCAGTCCTTTATAAATTATACATGGACTCTTTGCAGACAGCTGAGAAAACCAATTAACCAAGTGGGATTTGCATATCAATCAAGAAGAGTGTCCCATGTCCAGCCGCCATACAAAAAGCATCTTAGATTCACATTCTACATCTGTAGGTTGCTTTAGATTTTTTATAAACCTTCCCCCACAGTTATAACTTCAACTAGAGCTTTAACTTGTTGCACATTTGGAAAGCAGAGAAGCCCAGGGAGGAAGCCCAGCACCCATCCAGCAGCACCTGCTTTTGGAGCCCAGGAAGTTGGTGGCAGCAGGAAGGGCTTGAGGCTGCCCTGCCTGGAGGTCCAAGCTGCCTGTCCACACATCCCAAACAGAAGCACACAGGGGTTCCCTGGACCCCATAGTCCAGGCGGACTCTGCTAGGTGAGCCTGTAGAGGAGGCACAGAAGGACCCAGCAACTCCCATGCCCCACCTAAAGGGTGACCTCACAGTCACAGCAGATGTGGAAGAACATCTGCAGAAAGCACATGCCTTTCAAGCACCAGCCTGAAAACCAGGTCAGGAGGTTTAGCAGTCATGAAAGGGAGCCATAAGTACACCCAGAACATCCCAACAGGTCAGCAGAGCTAAACCAGCACTCTCAGACACCCGCCCAGCACCGCCACACCTGCTTCTCTAAAGTGAGTATGAAGCAGCACCTTTCTCTGCCTGTTTCTTCCTACAGTTGCTTGTCTCTTTTTCAGCCCACGTTGATCTGCAGTTGTGATTTATCTCACCATGTTGTGATCTCAGGCGTTGTGGTCCCAGCCTACACATGCTGACTCTTTTTCTGCTCCTGTAACACCCCATTTCCCTCTCTGCAAACCCCATCAGTCAGGAGGAGCTGGGACCAGTTCTGAATTGTATGTACTAGCTCAGCAACCAGCTCCCGTGATTGCTCCATGTGGGCTGACATAAGGCTATATTTAGGGCATGAAATCCCCATCTTACCTCTATAAATGCTTTCAGTGACTCATCATAGGGAAATTAGCAGCCCTACGCAGTCATGAAAATGGAGAGAAGGATACTTTTGGGAAAACCACCAACACCCTTTCTCCCCAGTGGGAGTTTTAATTGGCACCAGCATTTGTGCTCATATTGATCCATGTTCTTCTACATTCAACACCAGCATTTAAGCATGAGAAGGCACAGACACAGTACAGATGAGGCACGTGACTGTGAAAGCCATATGGAAAAGTGCTGATCCCTTCTCTCGCTGGTATCAGCCTGTAGTTATTCCAGTGACTGTTTGCAACCCAAGATTTATACAAACTCTGCAAAGAAGGTATTTGCAGTCAGCTAGGAGCACACGGACAGTCAGCTGCTACATCTCAACCGATGCGCAGTAACACCCGCTCACACTCCAATGCTGTAATTTGGAACACGGCTGGACAAAGTTCTGTTAAAAATGCCATACCCGGGGCTGTAGGCAGATGTCTGCTCAAGCACTGATGGCAGCAGGAGACAGCAATCCTTTGTGGGAGCCCAAAACTAGACATTGCTCCCTTACTAGACATGGATGAATCTGGGGGACAGCATTGCCCAAAGCCTCAGGATCCTTCAGCCACACCAGAAGAAAATACTTTCTGGAACACACACATCCTTTATCTGCAGCTCTTAACTGAGCAGAAGCTGTAGGCACCATGAACCTCTGTTATTTCAAAGTTTTAGTAAGCTTGGTTTCTTTGTAGAAGAGAATGTGTAAAATAATATGGAAATACAAACAAAACAAGCTTGCCAACAGTGGTAGCTGATTGTATTCATGATTGGAATCTGTTTTGATAGCAAAAAGACATTTTGCAAGCAAATAGCCCATTTTGCAGTTCAGCACATTTTGCTGTTTTCCAAAAGAACACAATGCACTGAAACAAAGCTGCAATATAAGAGCTGTCTGTCCTGCTCACCTGGTACACCATAAAGATGAAATTTCACACATGGTTTGATTAAATACATATTTAAGGATTACAACTATTACAGTACCTGGATATATAAAAGTGAGGAGGTTTTGTTGATGTTTTGTTGGGGTTTTTTTCAGTGTGCTTGTGCTCTACCTCTGTGTTTCCCCACTTCATCAGGCTGGGTGCAAGGAGAGGACACCAGGAGCTGTTTCTCTCACCTCTAGGCTGCATTTGCCATCCTCCCTGCTTTCTCCTAGCCATGGCACATGTCCTCCAAGAAGGGCTACCAGCCTGTACCCTGACCATGCCATGTCCTGCCTATGGATCCCAGTGGGGCCACCACGTAGCCTGGCCTGACAGTCCCAGCCATAAGGTGCTCCCTCAAAGTCCCACATTTACTGGGTTCAGGTCATACAAAGAAAAGACAAAAGGCTAATCACATTGAGTAGTGGGACAGATGACTGGTGCCCCAGGGACTCCCTCTCCCCTGCAGCTCTGGAAAGATCTCAGATTCCCCTAGAAGCACAGGCAGGAAGTTCACCTTCCTCCAAACATCTTTCACATAAGCTGTTTCATCCACAGCCACCTAAGAATCTGAGAGCTCTTCCTCTCAGCAGGGGCTGACATAACCTGCCATGTTTCAGCATCACTAATAACTGCTTAAAAAAAGGGGGGAAATTTATTTTTTGTGGAAACTACAGAGTGGTACCATTCAGTTTTCGTACGGTGGGAATTTAATTAGCATTTCAAAGAGAAACTTGGGTTTGCCATGGTTAAGTCTTCCTTTTGTAAAAAACAACTTAAAACAATCTCATTAGTCACTGTCCATGGCTAATCAATTCAAGCAGGAATCAGGACTCCAAAAGGGCAAAAGTAAATTCAGTAATATAATATTTATAATACAGAAAGGTGAATAAAGATGATAAATTGGTTGGAATGAATATCTGTGCTTTCTGTTCATTTTTCCCTAGGTAGCTTGCTGTGAGCATCAGGGCTCTTGTCATCAACAAGAAAAATTTATTGCAGAAAGTTTGCAAAGTAGGTATTTAGAGGTTCAAGACGAAAGTCTAGCAAGATCTATTCTACTTTCCACCACTGGCTTAGTGAGGATTTGCTCTCATCAAAGAGCACCTCATTTATCCAAGGATGGCTAAGGAAGCACTCCTGCCCCTGTACAGTGGGACACAGGCTGCACCAGCAAGCTAACAGATGAGCTGCTGTGGTTGGTGCTGGGCAGAGCACAGGATTTCTGGCAGCAGCGTGGTCACACCAGCGTGTGAGCAGCACAGCTCATACTGCACTCAGTCCCCCTTCTTGCCTCAGCGTGGGAGACAATTCCATGCCACACACCCCTGAACAGTTAAATCTTGTTAACCTATTTTGCAAGATTGGAATTTAATTCACTAGCTCTGCTGCAAAACTGATGCCACACTAGGGTTGCCCTCACTACAGGGTGTATTAGGAGGAAGCTGTGTTACCTCTCACAGGTCTATCTATGCACAGCCCCAGATGGATCAACACTGCACAAAAGGATGCAGCAACCATGCATCATGAAAGCCAATGCTCTGCTGAGCCAGAGATGAATGGCTGCTGTGGTCCATGGGCACCACCAGCACAGGACACACTGACTGACATGGGGCAAGTAGGCAGCATTGATAAAGAGGGAAGAAAATGTTTCTTCCCAAAAATCTTAGTTTTCCCCATCAGGTGTTCAGATCTAAGTGCAAGGGACTGGCTGGGTCCCATACAACCACGCTAAAACCTTCAGTACCCTTGAGCATCTTAATGCTCCAGAGATATCTGAGTTTGGAGCATGCTTTGCTCTCCCACCACCTTTCCAGGTACTTCACCCTGCACTAACAGCTGCAATAACACATAACAGTGGAGCCACTCCCAAGGGCTATGATCCATGCCAGAAGTCTGGGATGAGACTTTGGAAAGCAGCAGCTCAGGAGACAGGGACTGATTCAGCACCCAGCAGTAACCTCACTAATATTGCTGATAATAATAAGCACACAGATAATTAGCAGCTGGGGAAAAGCTCTGTGGTTTCATTCAGTCTTTGTGAAATAAAAAACCTACAGCGGGAAACTGTCTCAAAAACAGCTAAGGCAATTTGTGTTTGGTTTCCCTGTGTGAAGAAATTACAAATGAAATAGTGCTGTAAATCAGACCGTTACAAGAGCTCACACAGCCCTTTGGTCATGTCAATCATCTGATTGCCTTTAGTGAGAGTGCGTCCATGAGTGAGGACCTTTGGCAGGAGTAAAGCTTGAAAGATGAAGCACTTGCACATAATGACGGATTCATAGAATAATATGAATATTTATACACACTGACCCAGGAGAGCTAAGCTTCCCATACAATTATTTATGCGCTGCGTTCAGGCACACCATTCATCTTGGCTACTTTCAATTGAGCAGCTTCATGGCTTGCAGGGGCAGTCAACACACACATCCACCACGCTTTGCTTCATGTTCTATCAGCTCTGATTCAACAGTGCAGCCTCTGTGGAATAATGTCAAGGCAGCAAAGGCAGATTTCACCCCAGCGTTCCCACGAGGACCACAGCAGCTCACTACCCTCACTGCAAGCTTTGCTGGCTGGGTCTCTCGTATCCACAGCTCTGCTTCCCCATCCCTTTTGCATGAAACAGAGGGGGTTTTCCCCACCAACTGACATTGGTTGGGGAACCAAAAGGTCTTGCTGAGGCTCCAGAAACGGAATTTGAGAGTGCTCCACTCTCTACAGGTTCGTTCATGTGGCAAACACACTGTTTTGGTGCCAAAAAAGTATTTCCAAGAAAGTGGCATCTGCTGCAGGGGGGCGACCAGCTAAGCACAGTTACTGCAGACCTGGTGTGTCCACTTGCTACAGTCTGACACAGCGAAGAAAAATATTTTGCTACTGTTACATCTCTTAATCAACACTGGCAGCAGGAGCGAATCCAAAAAATCCATCATGAAACAGCGGAATACAAATGTTGCAGAGAAAACCTATGAGAAATCTCAGGGGTAAGGGATGTGAGCAGGCACAGCATGGAAAAGGTGTGGACCTCCAACTCGAAGAAACCAGCCTGGGAGAAGCTTCCACCACAGGGAGGTAAAAAACCTTACAGTTCTACTTTTGGTATTTACTGAAGGTTTTTTTCCCTACCTGAAGTACTTTTCTTTATAGTACAGAAGTCAGCAGAGAAACACTCCTCCTAAGCCCGTGACATGGGTGGCAGCCCAGAGACTCACATCCTGCCAAAGCTGAACAGTGAACTTGTGAGCCCAGAGTGCTTGGAAAAGGTATTCCCAGGGAAGACCGCTTTCTAGCAGCATTTACCCCTCCTCTTGTTTTTTAAAAAAGCCACAGGCTCTCAGCAGCAATAAAGTAAGAGACTTGAGCAGGGAATTCACAGCCTGCCCTCTAATGTAACACCTTCCCAATTACTCCTGCCATCTTGCACAATCAATACTAATTACAGCCACACTGTCACTCCAGTAGCAAGGAGCAAAATGGTGACGATAATGATGATGGGGTAATAGAAACGCTCATCCTATGTACATCAGTAATCTGAAATCACTCAAGTGCTCTGAAGGCATTAGGATAGATGTGCTCTGAATCCAGAGGAATTCAGATCAGACTATGAAAGAGCTGTGCAAACCATTCCAACCATAACCCTTTAAAAGTTAATTAAAACATCAACTGCTTCCAAACCAGTGCCCTGTAAAAAAACATTTTTCGTAGGCACTCTCATTCATGAAAACTTGCAAGACAGGCTTCATCAGTAACAAGGAGACATCTGTACAGTGCAACACAGAAATGTTAAACAAGGCGATGTTATAGCCTCCCTTGGACTGGGGGATTTCAAACAAGAGTTTCTGGACATTATTGTCCCACTTTTGGCTGGGCTTAGTGCAACAGCTCAGGAACTGACCAATTTGCCATTCCTTGAGGGCAAACAAGCCCAGGCTCGGCTTCCTTTAGTGCCAAATGCTAAACGGTTGTTTGGAAGTGCTGGATCCAGCACAAGCAGCTCTGTGATGGGACTCGGCACTAGAAGCTCCTTCTGTGTAACCCCACGCTCAATATCACTCAAGAAGCCAACTGTAGTGTGCAGAGTGATTTTCCTATCAGAGGGCGATCTGAACACTGTCATGAACACTCAACACAGGCCAAGCCCGTGGAGTCACTGATGTGCCAAGAGCACAGTTTATCATTGACTCTCACAGGACCTTCATGGCCATGATACTGCATGATACCTTGATCCCTGAAAATCAGATGCCCACATATACAGGTGTCTGTCTCTAAACCATGCACAAAAACAAAACACAAGCTTTCATGGGTGTTTGTCAGACTTCACCATGGAAAGCTCTTTTAAGTCACAAAATTCAGGCATAACAGGATTGCTCCCCTCTCCCCACCCCACCGCTACACATACCAAACTTAGATGCTAAACGAGAAGCAATTAGCAGCTTGTTCAGCAGTATCCTCTGTTGGCAGATCAAATGTGTCAGCACAAGTGTACCTATGGACACTGCATGATTTGGTGAAATACACTGTGAAAGTTGGTTTGTGCGGCCAGCTAATTCTAGCTCTCAAAACATGGCATTTAACCAAAAAAAGCAAATAAACAAAGACTGAAAGCAAGTTAAAAAGCCATCAGCAAAACTTGTGCTGCATGGTACAGTCTGGAATAGACCCCCAGTGTCCCCCAGATCTATTGTTTTCTGCTTCATACCAGAACTCAATTTACTGTCTTTCCCCTCTCACCAGGGGAGGAGATTTATGCCAGACCCAAACAGGCCTGTGGCAAATCCAAAGGCATTAAACATACGGAAGGGTGCTTTACCTATCACAATGCAAATTATATCAGCCGTAAGCCATAAAAAAAGCTCATTTCAAACAACAGTAATTTAACAGAGTTATTCCAAGGAGAACTAGTGACTATATTTGTTTTCTTTCTGATATTGCAGTAGCAAACCATGCATGAAGTTTATTAAGCCATGCTAATTGTCTTTCTGTTCTAGTACATTTTAGCCATATGGAGAATCTGGCTGGTACTCAAAAGACAAAATTGTTATTTGGGGAAAAATATCCTGAAAAGCTTCAACTGCTTCAAATGTTAATTTCTTCAACAATGTGAATAATACATATTCAAAATGTCAGCCTGGATGTGGTACAACATGTTGGAATCCATCAGAGAAAGGTAATTTGCAAACCCCGAGGAGATACACATAGGAGAACAGCTGAGTTCATGCAAAACATTTGCCATTAACCTGAAGAGCTCATGCTCACCGGGGAGAGCAGATGACAGCGCTGGGTATGGTGCCCATCCAGAAGCACATGCTAGTACCATGTCATGGAAAAATTCCTGCCAGAGGGATTTCAAGTCTCTATTGAAGGCTGGAGATACTAAATCCATGGAAAGAAATTGGGGTCAAGCTCAGATCCAAGTCTACTTTTTGCTATGACCATGGGAGAAACCTCTGAAAGCAAACAGCCCAGCCAGAGAGACAACTCTTGCCCAGGGCATTGGGCACTGAATGGGAAAGAGATATTCAGAGGGAAGAATGTTCATACTGGAGCTATTGACACCATTTCCATGAATTATCCATTCAACAAGTTTACATGCTGAAACAAAAGCCTAGAAAAAGTCTTCTCAGCACAGAGGACCCCCTAAATGTTACATACGAGTTTTCAGGTGGAAAAATCTATTTCAGGTGGCAAATTCTCATTCAGCTACTTTCACAAGGGAAATCTCTGCAAAGGCTGAGACTTTAAAGTTCATCATTATAAGCTATCTTTGTTAAACTTTTCAGACACTTTCAGCTGTACAGCCAATGAGTATCAATACACAAGAGTAAAATTTCACGATCATTTACATGCCTTGCTTAATTATTTTATCTAGACACCTAATTTTTATTTCATTGACAGACAACACAATGTCAATAAACTAACTCCAAGAAACATTTTGCATGTCATGATATTTTTACATCCTCAGTGTGCTTTGTTCTTGCGCTTCTGTAATTCATGCCACTATTTGAAACAGCAACTTTCAGTAAGGTTAGCCATAAAACAAGTCACTGCTGATAGTCTTATGATACAATCCAGTCATTTATGGAAAAGGGTATGTTATTTTATTATTCCCTGCTATCCCAAACAATAACATGTAATGACTTGCTGCTGAGAAGAAAGAAGCAGGAGCACCAAAGCATGACATATAGGATACAGTTAATATGAATAATATGCTAGATTTTTTTTTTTAATATTTAAAATACTGATTGTGGATTAACAGAATGTATGGTTACATGATTCTCAGCTTTTTCATTACATGGCTCTGAGCCCCCAGAATAGCAGAGTAATTGCTGTATTATGTATTTCTTCCTAAATCATGGATTACATAAGGTAATATGTATTTATGTATGAATATTAAGAACTAGCTAATAAGTACAAAATGGTCTAAACCAAATTGTCATCTTGGGGGGCTTGAGGAAAACCTACATGCAGACGCAGTGCCATTACTAACTGTTTTAACTGTTACTTTGAGAAAGATAATAGAATCTCTCGGAAACGGAGGGTAGACTCCATCAAGGCCTTCATCCAGAATTCCCCAGGGGATGCTTTTGGATGAGTGCCACAGCCTTGGCTGGAAGCACAGCCATCCTCCACCAGAGATCAGAGCCTGGAGAAAAAGCGGATGCTTTCCTACAAACACAACATGTTGCAAGCCAGAAAGGATGGGCAGGCAAGGCCAGTCTCCCACGCCTCCACACAGGGAGCTTGTGCCAGCTCCTCCTCAAGCACATAACGCTCTGCAGCTTCTGTCCTGCCCCGATGCTGGAAAGCCGCTGCCTTGAAAGATGGGACTGGAAGGCCTTGAATAGTGGCTTGTCACAACTTCATCTGTGTAAGCTAAAGCAAACCAGGCCTGCTTTACATCAAAAGTCTACCTACCAGGCCGACCATAAATCGCAAAAAGAATACAAATGGTCTAGGATAATTGGGGATTACGCAATACTCTGGCATTAATAGCTGTTGGGGTTTTTTATTTTTGTGGGGTTTTGGTTTTGTTGGGTTTTGTTGTTTTTTTTTTTTTATGCAAGCAGTCATCTCTGAAAAAGAAAAAAAGATTAAATCTTTTGCTATTTCTCATTGTTTACACACCTTGTTGTACGACAAAACAGGGGCTTCAGCTGACTTTTAACACCAAGGCTCATGCACTGCTACTGGACTAACCACAGTTGGTCCTGAATATCATTACACTGCAAAGAAGTTCAGAAACCCGTGTTCAAAGCCCTGATCGAGCTTCCTTCCAAATGGAAACTGCTCAAGGCAATTCTTATATGTAGCTCGAGTGATTCTCACAAAAAAAAAAAAACAACCAACAACCAGATGGCTTGAACCATCTTCCAGGAAGAGACAGCATTTGCTATGCAGTGAGAAATGTTAGAGGGCAAACAAGCCCCCCTGCCTGTGCCTGACACATCTTCCCCACATCAAAACAAACCCTTTATTTTGCCTGCTGAAAACCAGCAGGAGAAAAATGTTTTTTAAAAAAAGAACTAATCAGATGTCATCACATACACTCTCCCGCTTAAGATACGTAGGAAACTCCCATGACTCACCTCTTCAGTCACGCAGCAGAAGAATAAGCAAAGCTGCAGTGAAGAAGAACAACTTTCACAACGATTTTTTATTCCAATAAAGTTCTGTTTTCAGCATTAAAAGGAGGTTTTTCTTCTCACAGTATTTTTATGCAGGCAGGCAAGCGCTGCAGCCCAGAGGGAGAAAAGCTCCACGTCATTTCAACACCTTTATAAATGCATGGGACCAATTTACTCATCCAGGGCCTTCACAGGGGCTTGCTAAACAAGGGGAACATCTTCACATGGTTCTCACCCCCATCTGGCAGTTTTGGAAAGCCAGAAACAAAGAAGAAGTTTTGTAAGACCTCAGGATGAGCTGGCTGAAGAGCTGACCTTGGTGGAGGACTCCAGGAGTCAGCCCTCCCAGCAGTGAGCTAATCCACTAATGAAGCATCCCAGCACCTACAAGGGGAAAGCACTTCCAACCACAAAACACCAAACATGCACAGGAGGTGCCTGGGCAGCCTCCTATTATCTTGCCTGATTTCAGCTGATTGCAGTCATTTTGCTGCTTTTCCTCAATGTTGCAATTCTGTGAGCCCACCTGCACCCTCCAGGTGCCATTGCATTGTCCTGGGCACCACACTCCACCCCACACCTGTGTGTGCCCACCAAAGCAAGGGCCTGCTCCAGGCCACTCTTCTCCCCTCTCTGCCCTTCTATGTATTCCACAAAAAACATGTTCAAGTGAGAGCTGGGTTTAGAGTTCTGAGTTTCTGTAAATGGGAAATGTAAACTCTAATGAGGGAGCAGTAGGAATACTTTTGTATCAAACAGCAATTACTGAACACACTGCCTTCTGAAGATTAAAAGGGTTTTTAAAACATAATGAATACACCTGGGCCTGTGCATTCAATTGAGTCTTAAAACTCAAAGAATCTGAATTAGCCTTATTTCCTCAGGGAAGATGATTTTTTTATAAGTGTAGTTCATACATTCTAGAGACTCAATCTGTCACCTGCAGTGCTGTGAACCAATTCCAGGGACTTGCACACAAAAGGGTGGAAAAAAGAATATCTAAGTGAAACATCCTTTCAATAGCTCATTTCTGGTTGATTGCACTTAGAAATACAGAAAGTAAAGACAACCAAACAGGAAAGAAAAGCAGGAAAATCTTCATATGCCCACTCTTACTAGTGGCACACATCAGCATTCCTCACCTGTACACCTTCACAACTGCTTTGTGATTACTCTACATCAGCTCTGTGCTTTGCTTTGGTCCAAACAGAAATGAGTTACTCCACACAAGCTGAGCTGTGTAACTGCATGTACTCCTCTTCAAAAGAAACATGAAAAGTCACTGTGATGGAGAGAATTCCTTGCAGAACCATGCCAGGATAAAACAGAGAAGTTGTAGCAAAGCTACAAGCTATTGCCAGATCTCCTTCCTCCCATTCTGATACTTTTAGCTGTAGGGCCATCTGGTAAGAGGAATATAAAGCAAATTTTAACTCGCATGTGTTAACATTTAACACAAGCATGGTTGAAAACTAGATTAACTGTAGTCCATTTGCATTCACCAGAGATGTACCAACTATTAAATTAGATTGATCACCACTGATCTTCATCACTGCTGGCCTCTGGTTGAGCTCAGGGAAAGAACCAGTACAGCTAAATGAGTGAAAATTGAATCAATTTTTTTTTATTATTTTTTCAATAATTTTTAAGGAAAGGACCAAGAGACCAGGCCACACTCTGAGCTTCCAAACCCTTGTGGTGGAAAAGCTACAGAGAATTAACTTGCAGCAAGTTTGTCCAAAATTTTGAACCACTATTAAAACAAGATGATAGCATCATTAACCCAGCCAACCAATTCCCACCAAGTCTGACCCTTAAATGCATTTCAGCAGAACACAAGGATCTTTTATTTAATCAGTCTCAAAACAAGACAGCCTGTACATTTCAGAAAATTATACATTCCCCAGATGTCAGGACCAGAGGATTTCCTTTACAATCTTCCATTGGCATGTTTTCCTTCATTCCCATGGATGAGTTTTCCTGTAAGCAAGGTGAGGGTTCAGATTCCAGGTCTTGAAAACAGCATCAGGATCTTTATCCAAGACCTAGGCAGGAATTGCTGTTGGCCAACAACAGGTACAGCCGTACAAGTGCCATAAGTTACCGTGAGCTGTTAAAAACCTTCAGTAGGGGTCCATCTCTGCTCCTATGCTTGTTCTTGGCTATTTTGGGCTGAGATCGGGACAGACTCCACAGAGAAATTGCTCAGGAGAAAAACAGCACAACACCTGCCCCTCCTTCCACATACACAGCCAGTAGCTGCCTTTCTCTGCTCTCTCAGCTGGGTCCCTCCACCACCATGAAGCCAGGTCCACACCTGGGAGCAAAGGCATTTGCCAGCCTTAGAGCACTCAAAAAAGTCTCTCCTCAAGGCTTCCCTGAGGATTAAACCTTGAAAATCAAAAGCATAGCTCTCACTGAGGGGAAGAAAGGGAGAAAAAAACCTCTCGGTCATGGACCAAGTCATTCTCCCAACTGCACCAAAACATGCTAGGGGATATCTCAAGCCAAGACACCCACACCTTGTTCAGAAATATTTGGAGAAAAAGCTTCATGCAGATTTCCCAAGCCAGGCTTAACTAGCTCAGGCAACCAATGTGCAATCCCATGGTAGGGTCAAGTCAGAGCCCTCAACAGTTCATGGGTGACCTTGTGCAAGTTGTTCAGCCTTGTGCTTCATGGTCCCAGAGGAAAGAGGAGAGTTTTTACACTACTTTCTTCAGATAAACTAATTCAAGCCTATGTATAACATATGGTGTCTGGGTATAAACATGCAACAGATGTACCCTACAAGGCATTCATATTACAAATTCTGCTCCTGATACTGCTATAAAAAGTGGTTTAATCTATACGCGCTCTCTCTACCACACAGATAATGTGTACTCCACAGAAAGAGATCCTGCAGCATTCCAGGCAGTGGACAAGTGGCACAAGTATTGCATGCTTGTGACATCCAGATGCAGAGCTGGCTGAAATAACATTAATTTCCACCACAACAGAAATAAACGTCTGTGGTGAAACCAAGCTGGTAAACCAAGCCACTTACTGATGTTTGAATTTGAAGAACAAAGGGAAAAAAATAAAAATAGAACAACACATTGTGTCACTGTTGATTTACACCAACCTCATTTTTAATCACTAGGGCATGATCCTTCTCTGCTGAGCCCAACTTGAGCACAAGGCAGCCTTTAAACCACCACTTCTAAACCAAATATCCATAAACTAGCTGTAAAGCTCTCAAGTGAACACTAAGTGTCCTTCACTGAGGAAGTCAGGGGTTAAGTATGATGGGTCAATGCAGCTTTCATTTTAACACAGCTTTCTAGCATTAATAGCATTTCTCAAAAATATTATGTTGACTATCTCTACATCACTGTGACCCTTAGCTTTATTTTTCAACTGCCTTCCCTCTTGCTAGTGCTCCATTTCCTTCCTAAGTTTTCAACTAAATCCAAGCTATTGACGTAATTCAGACATTCAGAGGGCAAACCAAAACCCACCCTTGATCTTGATCCAGAACTCTTTAAAAGCCAAACAGAGGTCAAGCTGTCAGGATTGCTCGACTGACCGGAGGACCGCATGGAAGGAGCACCCGGGTGCTCAAAAGCTCAGGAGAGAAGTGCTGTGTCTTAGACTACAACAGCTCCTGCAATAGTACTAAGGGCCTCAGCAGCTGCCAGTACCAGTTGCTAAAGCAGCTTGCTCAGTCTGACATAGCAAAATGCCTAGCACTTGTAAAGAGGAGCAAAAAAACCCAAATCCACTGTCTTAAGTGCTTCTACTTCAAAAACCTATATATGAACCAGCTTTAAAGGTTTAAGCTCTCCATTTCCAGACAATTCTTCATCTAAAGCAAAAGAAACTATCCTCAGGGACCCTCTATTTGAGAAACATTATCAGCACTGAACTGATACCAGATTTTAGGTTCAAATACCGCTCATCTCTGCTTCTGTCATGTGCTTTTGAGCTTTCAATATCTGCCTTTAGAAAGACATACCCTGGTGTAAATATTAACAACAGTCTACTTTCAACATGATTTGAGCTGTTACAGAATGAAAGCTTGAGGTATCTGCTAGGAAAAACAGTGGAAAGCAAGAAAAGCAGTAGCTGGTGTTAAGAGAGAATCAGAAAATTTGTAGTTAAACAGTAGAAAATAATAGCATCCAACCCACATGATAACTACACACCCACAGCTCTAGACAACATCACTATAGAAAATGTTTAGTATCTTGGTTATTAGCAGGGTTACATGTACAAAGCTATTTATAAAACAGCAGCATTTCAGTAGTCTCAGATCTCAAGTATTACTTGCAAATTATGTAAACCCGCAACATTTTCTCTTTCAATAATCTGTCAGTCTTTGCTTTGCTACCTTTAGCAATCAAATGCAGCACCGGCAGAAATATTAACCTTGAAAGCTATATGAAGTGCAAAACTGGGCATGTATTTTGGCAATTTAATTGCACTTTACTCAATGCAGCTCAATAAGCTATGTGATCTCCATCTGCTTTGTGTGACTGGCAGGTAATGCTGGACAGATGTTAGAACAGATATTTTCTGCATCTGGTAGACAGATTCCCTGATTCACCCAGGCATGAACTAAAGTCCTAACCAAAACACCAGTACTTCTTTTGCAAAAAAAAGGGAGCTGATAGAAGGTTGGCTGAGGTCCTCCCAGCAGAAAGTAGGTCTTCAGGAATTTATTGTATGTAGTTTTCAGGAATGACAATAATTAATCACAATTCCAAATATTAGGAAATTGAGCCAAGAAATAATGCTCTTATCTGCAACTCCACAGAAAAGGGACAGTTTCTCCTATGTATGCCTTAGCAGCACCTTCTAGTTACTTTTACAGAGGCTGCTTAAACTAACAAGCTGAGATACACATTGAGCATGCTGTTAGCTGGCCACATTACAGCCCATGGGACACTTGCCAGCACTCATTCAGAATAAAGCAGTCAGCAAATGCAGCTTCAGACAGATCTGTTTGCATCCAAGCTTGACCCGTCAACTGGATTGCACTACCATGAGGGGGGTAAAAGAGAAGAAAAAAAATCTTGTCTCAGGATAAAACAGTGGTCCCACCAAGCCCAGACATTAGCTCTAGCATTCAGGGGGCTAAAAAGCATCTAGGTCCCTTGGCTTGGTGCGGAAGTTTTCAGCTCCCCAAAGGTCACAGCAGGGAGGTCACTGGTCAAAGGTCACTGGAGGCAGTCAGCAGGGACAAGCAGCCTGTGGAAAAACCAGCCAGACCCTGCAGCAGCCTGACCACAGCCTGCTCTGCCTCTGACACAGCAGCATCTCCCTCCATCAACACTACCGACTGTCCTTGGCAACGGTTCCATTCATCATTTGCTTGTTCAGGCCAGATAGATCCTAACCTTACGTCACATGTGAGAAATCAGTTCCTCTGTGTCCCTTACCCCAGCTCCAACCCAGATCATACTGCAAGAAGCATTTCTTGTGATAATTTTCACTTGAGATTTCACTCTTACTCAAAGGAGGTTTCTCACCAGTTGGTTTTAATGTGATATTAATTGCTTTTATAGTGGTGCAGGTTCACATCACTCTCTTAACTACTGCCAAAGACTGAAAAATTTATTTCCCATTGCTGAAACTGTGAAAATATGGATAGAAAGTTGGAAGTGCCCAGATAACTCGCTCAACTCTTTGCTCCCATCTTTCACTGATATAAAGCAGGAAGGCTGCACTGTCACCAGGAAAAGGTTTTCCACTGAGTAAGGCTCAGGTCTTTACCAATGATTACAGATTGATACCACCAGTCCCTTGGTAATCAGCAGTACAAAGTCCAGTACCTATGTTGTACTGCTCTGATTCCCTGGAAATGGGTCCAAGTCCCAGGCAGCTTAATTTAAAGCTCAAGTCACAGGTTGCTTCCACCCTAAGGATTACAAAGTACATTTTTAGCAGGATTTTTTTCTCCTCAGCTCTGTACGCAGTCTAATCTCCTTCTGCTGCCTGAGCAGTTCGTCTGGTATGAGTATAGACCATAGGGAAGGCCCTTACAGAGCCATTAATCTGCTAATGAATGTTTCAGAGCTCAGATCCATTTGCTCCCCCATGCCTCTTACCAAAATATCTTACCCCATGAGGCTCAGTTATAGCATCATGGTTATGCTCTAGGAGACGTATTATTAAGCACCTACCCACCTCTTTCTGAGTTTCATTGCTGTATCTCAAGAGGCAAGATGTGGATTCATGTAGACTGGCTTCAGATACTTCAGTTCTGTTTTTTCACAGCCCTGATGGTGTCCCATCAGGGACATGAATAGCTTAGGTGGTGGTAACAGCAGTGACTCACCAGCACAGCCTAGATCTGCTCTGGGTAGCAGCTTTGGTGACAGCTACACAACTAGACAGGCCTCATGTCCCAGGCAGAGGGCTTCTCCTGCAACTCCAGAGTGGGGAGTTGACTTCCACAAAGAGAAGATCACAGTGTCCCCTGATGCCTCCCACGGTCTCACTTCAGTCATCTTCCTGATCATTGCTTTGCCTTTCAAGACATCCGATTTTCAACACTCCTCATTGCAGCACATTTTACTGTTCCAGACATAACCTTTAGGAACCACAACTGGCATCATCCCAACCCTGCATCTGGCCTTCATTCCTTATTTGTAAAACACCAATATTCTGTTCAAATGACTGAAGCCCAGACATCAAGAAAGAAATGGGATCCCTTATTTTCCTTCAGCAGATTGCCATAGTAATGCCCTCTGAGTCTCATCCATCAGAATGGATTATACCAGCCTGCTCCCCTGGAGTGTCATGGAGATTCTGTCAAGTATTTTGTGCTCAGAAAAGCTTGCTTGCAAGTGCTTTACTTTTAGCCCACAAGTATGAATTCTGTTTAAAGAGTTACTCAGATATTAGTCTGAAGTTTATTCTCAAGCTACAGAAAGCAAACCCATTTCAGACACCAGAATAAGCTTCAAGAATCCAGGAAGAAAGAAGGATTTTATTTTTTTAAGTCATAAAAAAATAATTATCAAAAGTAAAAGAAGAGCAATGAGCTTTTCCTGAGTAATACTCCATCGTGTCAATAAGACAAAAGGGTTTGATTTGGAGCAAGCAAAATGGTTTTCATTCCTAGCAGCCTTACTTCCCAAGCACACAAGGCTGGGAATAGAATAAGAAAAAAACTCACTGACCCAGAGACTATTCCAGCACTCAGGAACTTACTGGGAACTGAAGCTGACACAGTGATGGATCCAATGGTGGCTTAAAGAGTGATGGCCATGAGAAAGAACCCAGAGACCCAGAGGAAGTCTTCTCAAGACATGGAAAAAAGAAATATATAAATAGTAGCTATCATTAGCCATGAATACAGACTGAAAAAGAATACAAGGCATTAATAATCATACCACAAATGTTCTTTTAAGACACAGAATATATTTAATATATCTGCATTTATAAAGGTGCATGCTAGGGTTACACTGAACACGAGAAGTCTATCCACATAGGAAATAATTTTCTTCTTGTCATCTACACGTCTCGCCATGAAGTAAACGCACCTCATCAAATAAGCATAGGCACGTACTTCTTGTTGGGCCATTCAGCAGGAGACACCATCAGCACAATACCAAGATGCACTGGAAATGATGCAGTGCTCTGTGATGAGGGAAAACCTGATCCAAACTGAAAAACTCCTTAGGTTTTTATGGTAATTAGGTGTCTGCACCACCCTCTGCCTCTTGGAGAGGGAGGGAAAGAAGTAATTATGAGCCACCCAAACTCCTTGTTACACAAAGAGGGCTCCCACGCTCCTGTCAACTATGAGAACAGCCAGTATTCTGTGGGCAGCACCTGTTTTATTCCCCTGCCAAACAGCAACTGAAAGAGGCTGGTTTCAGCAGTCTGCCTGTACCGGCATGGGCAATGCTCATGTAGGTTACACTCTGCGAGGCTCAAAGCAAGGACCTCTTTCTGAGCAATCCCTAGAGCACTTTGGAGAGACGGAGCTGATGACTACCACTCTCAACGCTTACATGGGCAATGTGTAGAGATCAGCTTGTGGGATCACATCTGGCCAAAGACAGCAGCACCTCCAAGCCGTCTCTTGCCAAATGCAGCACAGCAGCTTTGAAAGCAAGGTAGGAGAGTGGGATTGCTGTCCTTCCCCCATGGGCAACAGCTCTGCTCTCTGAAGTCATAGGACAGCTGCCTCCCGCCTCAAGAAACAGCAAAAGCAGAACCAAGGTCTCCACCCTGTGCCCATAAATTTCTGTAACCAAGGTTCAACTTCAACAAAGGCAGAATAGGTTTATCTTAGTCAGTTTTTTCTTTCCAATTGAAATAAGTGACATCAATTTGACTTGTCATTTTTAATTAGCATTTGCATTATGTTCTGCTCTGAAGAAGTTGTTCTGTTTTGACAACAAGGGGAAAAAAGTCTAATACATAACTCAAGCCTAGAATTTAGAATGTCAACATGAAAGGCAAAAGTAATTAAGATGCTTCACAGGAGATCTCAGCGCTTCCCACAGACACCAGTGACATGATGCTTTAGACAGGCATTCTGTACATTTGTATATACACAAACACATCCAAACAGTCAGGGATTCACAAAATGAAAACTGACATCAGTTAGTACTAGCAACGGATCAGAGCCCAAGACTTGCAGCTAACTTCAAACCTAATAATACTGGTTATTGTTGCAAGAACATGGCAAGAATCAATCCCTCTTTCAAATAACAGGATGTGGTGACTGAGGATAAACATGTGAAGAAAACATTAGCAGCAGCAGCTAAAAAATGGAAAACTGATACAAAAGTACAGATTCTTGAGAGCATGTAAGTATCATTTTTTAAAATGTTAGACTTATGAGATATCTCAATTGACTCTAAAGCAAACTGACGCCAGCTTTTTCTTTTTTTTTGAAGCGTCTAACTTGACCAAACTTACAGATAAAGTGGGCAGCCAAGGGAAACCGATATGCAAGTGCCAATTATTTTGTTTAACATTTAGTTCCAGCTGTGACACTGCAAAGCATTACTGGAAGCAGGAATGATGCAAAGCATTGAGGAGCACGACAAGAAGAGTTACTGTCAAAGCACACTTGGAGGTTCTGCAGAGGGCTTCACCAACACTCTAGAGCCTCTCAGCTCTTACAGCATGAAAAGACCCAAAAGATATGAGCTATCTTCAGTCCTAAAACAACATTCAAGTTTGCAGTTGAGGTTGGATTGTTTTTCCACAGACTGTTATTTGTTTAGGTATAGCAACTTTATTGAAGTACAACAGTGAGATAAACACATTGAAAATGGGAAAAAGCCAAGGTGAAGAACAGTGCAATAAAAACATTGACATATACAGGCAAGTTTCCATTTTGACTGGAATCCAAGAGAGGCATTAGAACAGCCTTCTAGGAGGTAGAAAGGGAACAACATCTTTATTTGGTTTTAAGGTAGAGTTTTTTCTGTTTATGATAGTTTGTATGACATGGCTGGCTCCAATTGTGAGCAGTAGGGACACAAACAGGATCCTCCATGAGGAAAGTTGCCCCTTGTACATTCCTTGTGCCAACATCAATTGTTTGTTTGTTTGCTTGCAGTATGCATAAATTTTGGAAGGAGTGTTAGGGGAGAGCTTGGGGGGAAGGGAGAGGAAGAGGAAGGAGAAGGCATCTATATTAAGACAATTCCTCAGCTTAACAGGACAACAGATATTCACTTGTTTTACAGGTAAATTATGACGCCCTTGGGAATCAAAGTTTGTATTGAAGTACCAACTGGCCTTTGATAACAGCAGCATGAATACTGCTGCCTTAATAAATCACCAAAATCAAAGCTGAACCATGCCATGAAGAGGAGATTTCAGAAAGGGGATTTTTTTTGAGTTTTTTGAATAGCTGTGACCTGATCAGAATTAGATTAGCTAAAAAGCAATATTTTTTTTCCCTTAGTGCAACAGGAGAAGAGCGCAGAGAAGAAAGATAACTCACATTTGGGTTAACAGAGAGGCTGGAGTGTTTCAGCTGAAGAGACAAAGTTTTAGTGCATCTTCCTCTTCAGCCATCACCTCTCCCCTCAGCATCCCACTGTGTTAGGACCAGAGCATGCCAGAGGAAAGCCACACTTGGTGACATTGCAGGGCTAAACCATCACAATTCCTTAGTGAAAGCTCTCTGCCTACCTCAATGGACCTTGCTCCTGTAGAAATCACCAGGTTTTATGCCTCCTGCCTTTTCTGAAATGCTCTTTCCGTTTACTTAGATTTGATTACAATGTTCACCAAAGGATGAATTTAATCTACTCCAGGGATTTAACTCTCTGTTCCCCAGAGCTACAATAAACTACTACAATTCAAATACAGTCTTATACGTTTAAACACAGTAGAGCCAAAATGGGGACCACTAAGCATCTTTTGCACATGGCCAGAGCAATCACATCCATCTCATCTGTCAGGTCATGCAACCCTCCAAGATTAGACCCCAAAGACTGACAAGGCAATGCCTCTGAATAACACAGCTGGGCTATGTAACCCGTATTTCAGTTCTCCTCTGGGCACCTACATTATTAGTAGTTGTGTGCACAAGCATCTCAAAACTGAGGTACTGAGTTGAACATCACCCAGCATGGGATCTGCTCCAGCTTCATGCTAAGTTAACAGCAAGACTTCCCATCATGTCTCAAGAGCTTCAAGTCCGATGTCATATTTATAAGAAAAATCTGCACCATGATGAGGATCAAGCACAGTATGGCCCCATCATTTTGTTTTAAATCTCTAACTCTGCAGAACAACTTCACATGAATCAAGTCCATGCTATAAGTCTACAGGTCTGTTTCCAGAGTTAAATTTTTCCTTAAGTCAATATAAAATAAAGGACACTTAAAAATCTCACCAGGCTCACATAAAGGCTTCTACTTCACCATGAAATATTGATGTTAATATGGAGCATGAATAATTGAGCTTTTCTGATCTTTTTGAGGCATGTAGCCTTACGGAATGTTACAGGACATATAATTTATATTATTTGGATAGTATAGGAAATAAAAAATGATTTCACCTCTTAACCCTGTCTAATAGGCAGCCTTAAGAACACCAAAATACAGTAATTGCTGTAATGGCAGCTTGCCCAAGTTAAGTCTCAATAACATTATAATTAAAGGGTCTTTTAGGATCTTATTTTTAAGATTAATTCACCCTCAAATGAAATCAATAAATGCAATTTTTCACCTCCTCACTGCAAATACCTGCTTGGAATTTCTCACCTTTCCTTGCACCTAGCTTTGATGGAGTCTCACAACAGTGAGCAACCTGATCACAGTCACAGGTGTCCCCTCAATCTGGAACTGGCCAGATACAGAGTCAAGGAAAGACTGGAACAGGAATCCTGGCTCATTTCAGTCTTTCCTCCAGATGCCTTAGTCCCCATTCTCTACCACTAGACTCCCAAGCCTATTTTTTCCTGACAAGAACTAAAAATAAACATTGGATGAGCACTGAGTAGGTTTTGGCTGGCTACCAATTCCTGTTCCCAAGCAGTGCTGTGCACTGCAAAGGATTTGGTGGCCAAAGTGCAACCCACAGGCCAGCCCATCAGTCCCAAGCCAGAGTGACAGCATTTCTGGCATAAGTGACTGCAGAGCTCTAAACTAACAGAACACATTTCACCTGATTTAATAGCTGATTTAACCAGATTGATATTAGAAGTCAATCAAATGAAAAAAATGGTTGCATTTCCCTTTCCTGAAAGGGATATCATCGTGTTAATTATCCTTTACTGGCATAACACTAATATTCTGATAGCTCAACCAGACCCAAAGGTTCTTGGGAGCCAAACAGGTGCTCAAATATCCCCACACCCAGCCTAGCCCAGTGCCAAGGCATTCTCTTGACTCAGGCCTCTGTTTCTTAGGATTCTTGCCTAACTCCATTGGAATGGATCCTTTTAGGGCTGTATTTGAGCACTGAAATCACCCATGCCCCAAAGACAGGGCAATGGAGAGAAGCAGGTATCTAAGGCACATTGCAAAGAGCCAGGGAAGTCAGTCCATGAGCTGCTTGCCTGAACCTGGCACTAATAAAAAGCCAGCACAGGGATGAAGCAGAATTCACACAGCTGACTAGGGTCCTTAAAGCAGTTAAATCATTTAGGAAAGAATGGTTACAAATGCTCTAGATATCTTTCTGAATAACAAAACCCAGCAGGTAATACAATGAATATTTAATTTCACAGTAGCTGTGAACTTGTCTGCAAAACATTTATCCCTAATGTGTCTTGTCCCATCTACACAAAATGCATCCCAAGTGAATTACAAGCAGCAGGGACTTCGTCTAGCTGACAAACTGAAGCAGTGAATACTGTTGTACAACTAATTGTGACAAATGATAAAATATTCTTGTAGACCACAAGTTGTTATGCCTCACTTTTGACAGGCTTTCACTCTAGCTTAAAATACGTGCTTTCTACAGGAATGTATCTGAATGTACACCTTCCTACATTTCTTTAAATTGAAAGACTCCAGGAGTAACAACAATATTACCTATGTGTGGGTATATATATATACATGCAGTATCTCCGATTTCTCTCTGCAAATGGAGTCATCCATTAGATTTAAGGATATCCAATTCCAACACAGTGTAGTCTGTAGTTTTGTAGAGTACAGAAATGAATTTTTAATACCAGAAGGAATCAGTATAGTGACCTATACAGACTGACTTCCAGCCTCACACAGACTACAGCTCCTGCATTGCCAGCCCTGAAAAGGGCTGTTGCTTCTGCATGCCAACTCCAGCTAAACCCCTAGCCTCATGACAGCTGAATATATTACTTTTTCCCCCAAGTATCATGGCTATCATTAGTTTTGCTCCAGGAGTTTGTGTGCAGGCAAACTCGGATTGTTCCTCTGTCTATTTATACTTGTATCATTAAATCACTTTTCACTTTCACTTTGTTTTCATTAATGTAATTTATAAAGACTCCAGCAGCCTTAATTTCTAACTGATAAAAAAAAAATCACACTGGATTTGGCCCAGTTCTCCTCCTAGACTAGTGTTATACTAGTATAGACACAGCTTTCAGTGAAATTAGTCTTGTTGACTCCTCTGGGAAACAAAAATAAAAGGTCAGTCCTTCAGTTTTCCCCCTACTACACTTAGAGTAGGGGTTTAATCCACAAATACACATGTATGACCCAAGCTCTGGAGGCAGAAATACTCAGTGTGGCCAAACATTACTGAAGCAAATCTGATAATGTTTCATTACTGCTAGTCATTTTCACCAAGAAAACTGTCTCTTAAGATGTCACAATCCCTACATACACCAGAATTAGACAGTACACATTAGTATGAGCAACAAATAAACCAAAATAAAATCAGTCCTGTGTCTCTATTAAAACAACTCAAAAAATACCACAAGAGAAATTACCAATTAGCTCAACTGGACTCTAATGTGCTACTGATAATTACACATTTAATCAAATTAAACACAGCATGCAGATCTGGTCTGTCTTTACCCCACTACTTTTGTCTGTTCCCACAACACTTGCTCTGTTACAGACAGAAGGATCCTACACCTTCCAAGGCTAAGCAGATCACAACCCCATTTGGGTACTTGTGGATATTTTTGGCCACAGTATTTGACCTCCAAGCATCCTGCTAAGGTAACTTCCCCCTGTTGTCACAGTTACTTTTAACAAGTTATCATTCTCCCAAGCAAACCCATATCCAACCTACACATGAAGATCAACAGCAAAGTGACATATTCCTGCCTTTCTTAGATCACATTTAGGGAGGAGTCACAAGCTAGATCAGATCAAAACTCAGCTGGCTTTGTTTCTTTGTTGTCAGTGGTTTTCCGCCACATGAGATTTGAGTTTGCTTTTTCCCCCTCCCATCTCCCACACAAAGAAGCACATCAGTAGAAAATAAATAAATAAATAAAGGCCTGCAGCAGTGTAACAACCTGTTACCCTGCTCCCTGTACCCAAGTCTTAGGTTTTGTCCCAGGCCAATATAACACAGGGGTATCTGCAAAGCCTTGTTGCAGCTGACTTAGTCCTCCACACTTAAGAATGATGTTCACTTTTGATTCCCATTTCAAAGGTTTTGCTTCAGCAGGGTTAATGAGAAAGAAGTCATACAGCAAATTAAGGCTTAATCATTGTGCAGTTCCCTTCAATAAATGTTAATTGTCCCACCCTCAGTGCTTTGCAGAGTAATTAGCTATACCTCTGTACCAAAGGGAAAAAACATTGCATGCTTCATTTCAAGGTTGCAAACCAAGTGAGAAAGGCAAGAGCAGAGGCAAGGTCTCCTAACTTGTCACCTCTACTCAGCCCCCTGCTTCAAACAGTAGGCAGCATCCACTCTTCAAGCTGACCCATAGAAAACCAAAGTCAACACCAGCTGCTAACTAAAAAGCTATGAGAACAGAGGCTGGGAAAAGGAGGCCTTTCCACATTGATCATATAAAGGGACTGCAGTTTAAAGGAAGTGTTTGATATGCAGTAACTTCAACAAATAGACTTGTATACAAAGTTATCCAGCTTTTTTTACATATACTTGTAATAACTACAGCAATTATGGACTTAAAGATTCAAGAACCACCTCTGAGCTCAGCTGTAATTTACTCTTCTTTGCTGAGCTATTTTTCATCCCAATGTCCTGCCAAAACAAAAAATAAATTCTACTAAATACATTAATGATATGTCTAGTAATCAGTAGAAGAATGATGCAATTCACTAAACCCAAAAGCTAGCTGCTACTATCCCTTTATAGTTACTGAAGTGCTTTCATGGAATTCTATGTGGCTGCAAAGGGAAAGTATGGATGGGTTTACACATAGCAGTCCATTTAATTAGCAACTAGGAGGTTTAATGGCTAATATGAATTTCTGTTGAACAGTGAGCCATACCTCTCAGCTGAAATCTCTGAATTCAGACAGTTGTTTACAATTTGTTTTACTTCACAGGCTCAAAGGTGAATTTCAGATGTGACTGTGCAGTGAAGAAGTCTGAGTTATGACCAAATAAAAAGACAAACATCCAGAATTGAAAAGACCTGTGAGAAACTGCTACAAGAAGGCAATCCCACCTCCATCCCAGTCTATAACTACTCTATGCTGCAGCCCCAGATGACAGCACAGTTTCAGAGGTTCCTTACCCAAAAGCGTGATTACCATACTCCACAAAGCATGAAGACAGAGATTGTGCAACCACCATTCCAGCTATTATCACTGACTATGCTGTTCCAACCCAGTTCAGTGTACTTTCAAAGAGGTCACTAGTATGTAACAGTGATTCCTCAAACAGCAATACCCACGAAGATGCTCCAAGGCAAGCAACCAGCTGCAAGCACTTGCAAGATGCCATCTCTCTTAGGGTGGGAGCAGTAAAAGCCATTCTTTTCTTTCCAGAATTTCCACATCAGAGAACAGAGTGGGGGAAAGGTCTGACATCTGGAACAACACAGTCAGCTGGAGGACCCACAGTTACAAACAAACTCTTTATTCCCTTCTTGGAATAAAGGCTGCCCAGATCTCTCCAGCCTACAGGTGGGATCAGCAGGGGGGGAAGCATCCCCGTTTTTGAAGTCTTACAGAGCCAGGCACACAAAGATACTGAGCAGTGCTTATTCCTGCTGCAGAGCTGGACTCATGCAGACCAGCCAGCAGCACTTGCCTTACTTTTCATCTTCTACAAACTTCACGTTTCAAACATGCTGAGCACAGAAACCCTTCAGCGTCTGTATTACCAACCTTCAAATTCTTTTCTGCACAGTCCTAACAACATGCCAAAAATAAACTGAGGTTTCCATTGCCTATTGAAAAAGCAAGGGAAAAACACATGCACGGCAGCTAAAGCAAAGCTCATTTTACACTCTCCAGTCACTAATACACAAAGTGCAAACCCCTGCATTTCCTGATATTTCCCTCAGTAATAATAAAAATACCAGCCCTCATCCACATGCACAAAAAAGACATTTTTCTTTGTTACTTGTAGCTTATTGATTTTCAGTTGTTCAAGTATAAGTGAATCTGTGAGACTTCACCTCTAACCACCCTGCGTGTACTTTTATGTTACAGAACAGTTTCAGGCAGTAAAATGTCAAAATAAACAAGATAAACAGGTAACTGCGACAAGTTTTCCTAAAGGCAGAAAAGCATTATCAGCACCTGCTGCTTTTTCCATCTGCTCTGAAGTACTCAGGAGAAAAATCAGAACTTTTATATAGTCAACACTTTGCAAGTTCTGATTGATATTGATTCCTTTAAGAAAACCCAGGCTGTGTGCATTTATATATATGTCTCTATACGATGAGGAGAGCACTATAAATACAATCTATTCTGCAATCCAAGGGGCTTCAGGCCAAGGCACAGCTCTTTTTCCTTCTACTGTCTATTCCTTCATTCCAGTGTTGGCCTGCAGGTAATGACCTGCTGACTTGGGCTTCTACATATGAATCCTCAGCATTGCTTGGAAGACAGAGAAGTAGAAATGGAGAAGGAAGGAAGAAGTTAATTTCTGGTCCAACACACAGCAAGATAGAGCATCATGGGGAAGAAATTGCCTTTAAGGTTTGCAGATAAGGGCTTGCTTCTGGCCCTGCCAGCACTTTCATGAGTAACTTGGTTATGACTGGCTCAAGTTGGGTTTAACCTGGCTCATTGCCTAAGCATTTACTGTTTCTCACACATCCAAGGCTGAGCTGAGTGTATTGGGGCTCAGTGTCATTAGCCGGTCACAAACATGGCAGCTCGGCAGGGCCAGGTGGGGTCTGTGGTGGCCACTGCCAACTCAGGACAACAGCAAGGACAAGTTCTGCCACTGAGTAAAGCCCCTTGTAGGGGCTTTTACTAATTCTTTTCCTAATTTCCACATTGCCACCAGCAGGTCAGGGAAAGCCATAAGCTACCAGAACAGAACAATCCCTTTTTTTCCCACAGGAGACATTTTATTTTTTTTCCGAAACATGTTTTGACTTCCTAGCAAAAAAAGCCTTGTACCAAGAAAGTCAGCTTCCCTTCCCAGAGCACCCCCAGCTCCTGGGGCAGAACAGCCCCTTCCTACCTCAGCAAGATTTCTCTCACAGTTGGGTCCCCCCAGTCCCCATTGCAAGCGGACACGGGCCCAGTTTCACACCATCTTCAAATGCTGAAGCCCCGCAGATCCTCAGGGACCAGTAGTTGGGGCAGATACAGTAGCCACAGCACCTTCCTCTTCTCCTATCCATACTCTACCAGAGAAGAAAGGACAATCCTCTCTCCAGGGCAATTTGAGGTCATGGGGTTGGGTGTGACACAGCCCTGCCCAGGGGCAGCTCATCAGCCCATCAGCTCATCAGCCCCAGCCCATCCCTGACTGGCCCAGCTGTGCCCAGGCTGCCATCCCTGCAGCTTGGGGCCCTCCAAACCAAACCGAAACAGTCTGTCGGGAGCATTTGACAGCAGCTTGTTGTATTTACAACTAAATCACAGCTAGGGGGAAAGAGGGGGAATATTTTCTTCAAGATCTGGCTGTGAATTACAGGTAGAGCCCTCCTCTTCTCGGGGCTCCTCCACCGAGGCGCTGAGGGGCTCCTGTGATGGCGATGGCAGCACGAGCGTGGCCTGGTCCCAGCCTCCCAGACAAGCTGATGTGGTGCTGTCAGTGCTCCGGCCTCCTGAAATGCTTTTTTTTGACCCGTTTCCCAGCAGAAGCTTGAAAGAAATTACTTGTCACCAGGGGTGCCAGGCCAGTGTTGTGGGGTGCCAGGGTGCTGTGATGACGACAGGACAAATACCCACAAAAAAATGTGTGTTAAGGTGACTGACAGTGTTTTGTAATATTTCAAAAGTGTTAGAAAGGGAAATGTTGGGGTTTTTTTTTAAAAAAAAGGCAAAGACTTACATAAATTGAATCTTAACCACCAATGCATTTGTGCATTTCATATTTTCAGACTTATGCTCTGTTTTTCTCTAGGTTTCTTTGGTTTTACCAACGGTTTTGCCCTTTCCCATGCTCGTGCTGCAGGGGCTCCCACAGCCAGACACCTGGCTCCACGCTGGCTGTGCGCCCCATCACCATAAAAATCCCCGGGTTACATTAACAGGTTCGTTAACTTTATTGCCCTGACCAGGTCCCAGTTTGAATAAGTACAATCCCTCTCTTATTTCAAACAGAAACGTCTTTTTCAATTTTTTTCCCCTTCAAATTGTGTTGCGCCTTTTACAATGCCTTTTTTCTTCTCCTAATTGCATAACAGCTGTCACTTTTCACCCAGGACATGGGTTGTGTTTTGATGTCCCATTAGTACCTCTATCCCACACATTTATCAAAACCACTGGAAGCCTACCCTGAGGCAAAGCAACCTGCTTGCACTTGAGGAAAAAAATTTTGCCTCCTGCTTCCAGGGAAATTCTGAAGTTTTGCTAACAGGAGGAACACAAGGCAGGAGGAAAGATCACAATTTATTAAACGTGTTACCTATAAAACTTTCTACATCCAAATAAATTATGGGCTTCAACTGGGCAGATTTATAAAATACATTGGTGGCAAAGTTTATTTAAAAGGTAATCTAAGCAAGCCATGACTGCACAGCCATTGCCACTAATCTAAAAGACATTAAAGTTTCCCTGGCCTCTGAGGTGCTATTATTTGAATTAAAAACCTTATTGGGAGACCATGCTCGGCAGAAAACACAGAAACATTTTTCAGTTAATGGTTCAGACCCACCTTGTTTGCTCTGGAAACTGATCTCATACTGTAAATTATATCTCTGCTGTACAGTGCATTACTTATAGCATATGAATAATAGATCTTACAAACAAGCCTTACAAAATGAAAATTCAGTTAACAATATTATGGAGCTTCCATTCACAAATGTAGTTCATGAGTGATACAAATTTTATGGTTCTTATCACCAATAAAAAAATTTGCATATCCCATCACAGAGTTCTTGCAAGCACATTCTGCACTTCTTATCTCAGGGCTTTTATGGTAAGAAATATTGCATTAGGCCCAGTCATTTACATTTTCCCAATAAAATTCTAAATGCATATGCAGCAGCTCTTTACTGACTGACTTCATGTTATAAATTATAAGCTTAGAAGTAAATACATTAGGACAAATATTGATTTCTAAACAGTCACCATGAGTGAGATTTTATCCTGGTGTTGAATTATCACACCTCTTGTCTTTTATAGCTGTATCTTAACTCCCAGCTACTATACTTTCTGGCACGTAAGTAAATAAATAACACTGCCTCAGTTGTGACAGTTCAATTCATTCAGATGCAAGTGGTGGAAACAGCAGGTTCGACTCTGTGCAAGGGTTTTCTAGCAGCTCTACTCAGACATTTTGGGATCCCTGAGTATTACAAACACTCCTTTCAGCGTGTCACATCACCAAGCATTGCAGGCTTTACTGTAGAAGGAGAAGACGAAGTTCAGAGTCTGTTGAAAAATATTAGCAAAAAAAGTAGCAGCACTGGTCTGGGATGTCATAGAATGGACGGTGCTTGTTTGTTCAACATACCTGCTCCACAGTTGTTCAGCAATTTTTTGTTTTAATGGATAATCTCAGCCTTTACTACCTTAACACCATGATTACACGTCTGGTTAGGAAATAGGAACAGGGCACTTGGTCTGTGTAATAAATCAAATAGAGAGCTCGAGTTGCAGTTACAACTGGACCACCCTCCATACTCCCATCACCCCCATTTGGAAGTGGCATAGAGACCCCCCAAAAACCAGCTCCAGTCAAGTCAGCTTGGAAATATAATTGCTGCAACTTGTGGACAGAACCTATTGTCTGAAGAACTGCATGAATACAGCAAAACCTGCTCCAAAACAGAGGTGGGAGGAAAAAAATAAAGAAAAACAGCAGTCCTCACAAAGCTCCTTGATGGAGAACAAGTGTATGGCAGAGTCCTTGCTGTACCTCCAACCCTCCCCTACAACCCAAATGCCACCTCATGCCCTGATCTGTCACCACCGCAGCTCCCACACCCTCCCATTCACAGCTTGGCTGTGCTTTTCTTCCCAGCTGCAACCCAGTTGGCAGGGCAAGGAAAGGGATGTGGCACAGTCTTCATTTCCGTAGCCCCCGATAGACAGGCACAAGAAAGGCAAAGGGCTTGGAAGGACACACAGAGATGAGACCCACGGAGAAAGTTTCATCCCTGAGGAGGAAGGCCACAGTGCATCAGGCAGATGGCTCACAGTCAGGTGGAAGGAAAATGAGAATCCAAGGAGATGTCCCAGATGCACTGGGTCATTGTCTTCCAGGTCTGAGCTGGGCAGCTGAGGTGTGCCTGAACTCAATTGTGTTTGTCAATTCAATCTGCTTTCTGGAAGTCAACAAAACCCAAGCTGTTGTTCCAAATATTTATTAAAAAATAGCAAGTGGAAAAAAAATCAATAAGCAGTCCAATGGCAGATTTATTACAGTTTTAACAGATAAAGAGAATGAATCTACTTTATGAACAAATATAACAATAGGGAAATATACTGAAGGATTCTTAATCAAATGATAAAATGGAAACAGCATATGTAATATATATTTATATATAAATTTATTGGTTACATTCTTCTTAAATAGATTAAACAACATTCATTAGCAACATCCAAAAGTATTTATTTGTGGCAAGAGATTCCTCTTCCTTCACAGCAATACTACCTCTCCATAAGTTTATTTGGGGCTAGAATAGGTATTCAACACCACCAGGTCAAATCCAGAGCAAGTAATTTAAAACCAATTTATAGGAGATATCAGTGTTATTTCTGAGACTTAAGGCCAGGTATGCAACAGGTGGAATTGCCAGAGTTTAAGCTGTGGGATCTCCTTGAAAGCTCAAATTCAGATTGAAGCTAGATTCCCACAAGGAAACTCTGACACTGCTCGGGATTCCAATTTTTTTTATAAACAAAGTTTAACAAAATAAACCCTCTCTACCCTGTTAACCATTTCTTAACATAAAAATAAGGACCTGCTTGGGTAGCTTTAAAACAAGTCAGTATTAAAATCTATCCTATCCTAAACTTTGTCTCTGTAGCAAAGTGCTAGCAAACGGCACAGTGTTTTCTGTTCAAAGCCACGTTCCCTGCTTTTCACCTTTCAGATTGCAAACCTCAGCTCCAGCAGGACTGAGCTCAGGACACCAACCGTGGTGGCTGAATCACCCCAAATCCAGGCTCACCCTTGGGCAGCCCTCACTCACACTGGAACACCCAAAACGGGTCACACTAGGGCAATCTCTGTGATGTTAGATGGATGGTGCCCATCACAGACCTGTCCCCACCCTGTGGGGTGGTGGCAGGGTCTCCACATGCAGGGAGCTCAGGAACCACCTCAGCGCAGCAGGTACTTAACCTGTCCCCTGCAAAGACCTGGGCAAGAGCCGAGCTTGGACTCTGCAAGTAGAGGACAAGCAGACCCCCCTGTCACATTGCATAGTTTGGTTCAGCAGTGACTCTCTGTGAGACCTGGGGAGATGCTCTATCATGTTCCTGCTGCTCCTCTCCCTACCAGGTGCTCACAGAGACTCCCACAGCTTTCCTATTCAGGACCTCTTTGGCATACTTGGTTTGGTTCAAATGCTCACTGGCTGATACTTTGGAGCCAGAATAAGAAATAGTGCAAATACAAGCTTAGAGAAAAAGAATACCACACTGCATTCACTGAACATTCAGTTAAAAAGACAGAGATCCATAAGATGAAACCCCAGTTGTTGGGTATATTTGGCAAACTTGTACAAGGTTCTTCATGATTGTCTTAAAGCAGTATATTTGGCTTAGTGCTAGATGCTTAAAATTATTTGCTAGTGTGATTCTAACTAACACTGGTGTGGCTAATTGCAAACAACTTTGAAGACTAGTCACAGAACATGGGACATCTTGGCATGATAGGACAAACACTTACTGCAGTTATGGATTCCTCAGTGCTTTTCTTATCCAAGTTTGACTCAAAATAATTTTGTTTGCATGGAATGACGTGAACTCATTCAGACTGGTCTTGTTGAGAGGCAAATGGACCACATTGTTTCTGAGGGTCAAGATACCTTTATTTGGCCATGCTCAGGCAGATGAAGAGGCCAAAACAGAATCAGTTCGATTCCTATTATGGGAGGCTGACTGCAGTGCATTTTAAAACAATAATAATCTGAAGTGGCTGAGATGTTCAAGTTTGAAACTTCACAAAGTGCCAAAGTGCCCTATAAGTGCAGAGAACCCCTCACCTTGCATTGCAGCAACCTTCACCACGTGGCAGCACGCGTGCTGCAGTCCTCACTGAAGCACTAAGGCTTCAGGCACTTAACTTAGGCACTTAACTCTGCTCAGGGCTTTTATAAATCCTGTGTACCTACCTGCAATTGCAAAGTCTGGTTCTCCACGTTTCAGGGCTCAGCCCTGGGAACTAGTCCTGCTCTGACTATGATCAAAGAGAGAAGACTGCACTCTTTGATGAGGAGCAGGGCTGATTGCTGCCCTCATTAGACCAACGGGGCTCAGACCTGCTCCTCTCGGTCACACAGCTCCCAGTGTGCCTCCCAGTACACCAGCATCAAGCCAGGTTTGTTAGCTTGAAGATAGAGTTGCACCGGGGGAGTTTCACCTGTTGATTTTATGGGACTGTTTCAAAGCAGGATCTACACATTTAAAACCATAAGGAGATGAATTCACAATGAAGATAAGGAAAAAACCGTCATATTTACAGACAGCTACCACCAACACCCCCCTCACACTCTGTTAAAGAAACAGCTTTATTTTTGTCCATGTGCTTGCTTCTAATGTGCTATTGGCCTTCCCAGCACTTCAGAACATTTTTCCAATGACAAAGATAACAGAGTTCAGGCTTTAACTGAGAACTGATACGTGAATAAGTTCAAGTAGCTTTCCTTTCCCAGCTCCATGAATTAATTACAGATTTGTACATGAATAAAATAGAAAAAAACCTATCTGCTTTTTTTCCTCCCCCATCAAATTCATATTATGTGATGAGCAAGAGGAAAGATATTTGGAAAAAATCACTTCCTTCCCCTTCTCCCTTTGCCTGTAAGTGTAAATATTACTGGAACTTAAAAACCAGCATCTGCATTGAACAGATGGGACTCTGCTATGTTTATCTTTTTTTTTTTTAATGATGATCATGTAGCAGGGACTCCTGAAAGATGTTTGGAATGAGTGCTGGCCATGACAGGATACTGCCTAAATTAGAATCAGGCTCCAAGTATCTTCCTGCAATTAGATTATGTCGTATGTTATACTCTTACTCATGGCCTGGGAAGGAGAAAGCAAGGGTACTTAATATCTGTCAATATTAAATTAAAATGGGTACATCAGACACTCACTAGGTCTGGCTTTTGCCTGCCTCACATCTAGCCCAGGCTAGCTTCTAGATCTTAAGAGAAAAGAAAAAGGAAAATGAATGCACACACAGTGAAAGTCATCATGCCCATATGTATGACAGCTGGCTAATACTGTCAGCTAACTGAAAGGGTAAAAAGTCATTCAGTTTACATTTTGTTTTCTATAGTTTGGATTATTTTAATGTTAAAGCATAGAATTCAGAGGAAGGAGAGAAAGATTTGTTTGTAATACATGGCAATTGTGCCGGCTTTTGAAGGTTGCATTTCAACCATAATTGCCTTTCTGCATGCACTCTCAGTGCTTCCCTTTTTGAGGCTATTGGCATGCTTGTGGCAAAAGCAACCAAACCAATTAATTAGGCACATGGTGAAAGTTAAAAAAAATAAAAAAATCAGTTATTTCCAGTCTGAAAATCCTTATCCAAAGCCTCAATGTTGCAGCGACAAGCTAAGCATGAAAGGTAGCAGACTCCTTCGTTGCATGAGGGGCCCAGCAACACCAGCTGTGAAACGCACACATAAAAGGCTCTTATATATTATATATACAACTGTAATCCAGAATAAATAGTACTGTTCTGACTCATAAATGTATTTCAGCCTGGTTGTTGTTGTTTGTCACAGCTGGAGATGGCTTGCTTTTCATCCCTTCTGTCCCACCCTTGGACACATCAATGAACAGCAATCTGGGAGTGCGGAGTGTCAGCAGTATCCTTTTGTACTCCTTCCGGAAATTCTGGTTAAGAAGCCCATAGATCACAGCATTGAGGCAGCTGTTAAAATAGGCCATAAAATAGCTCAGGACAAAAAGCCATTCTGGAATGTGTGGCTGCACTTTTGAAGGGTTAATTGAAACCGCAAGGCCAATAAAGTTTAACGGTCCCCAGCAAACAGCAAAAAGGACAAAAACTACAAACATAGTCAAGAAATTCCGGATGTCAGCTGCTCTCAGCTTCTGCTTGCAGTCTTGTCTCACCCGGTGTTTGACTTGAATCACCAAAATCCAGATCCTTAGGTAGCAAAATGTCACAATGGACAGTGGGACAATGAAGTGAACCACCACCACTGTGATGGTGTATGACGTACTCACTGTCTGGGCAAAGGTACAGGAGTAAATCCGGGGGTCATACTGCAAGGAGCCAACAAAGAAGTTTGGCACAATTGCCACCACTGTGAGCATCCAGGTCAAGCAGAGATAGCAGCAGGTGTTCTTCAGGTTGAAGAGCTTATCATACCGAAGGCTGTGGCAGATGTAGCAGTAGCGGTTGATTGCGATCGCTGTGATGTTGAAAATGGACCCGATGACACTTAAACCCATCAGGAACCCACTTATCTGGCAGTGAACATTTCCCATGGTCCATCCATTGTGGAAAATGGCACTCAAGATCAGAGGATATGGATAAACTGCCACCACAAGGTCTGCGACAGACAAACTGACAACAAAAATATTGCCTACAAAAAAGGAGAAGAGACAGTGAAAGGTTAGCATAGGTCCGGATAGACAACTTGCAACTCACAATTTGTTAGGCCTAAGTCTTCTCACAGGCTTCCCTCCATCCTCCATTTGGAATCTGAAACCCTAGAAAATAAGACTGCTATACTAGTGACAGCAATGGAAAGTAACTAGGCACGATTAACCTACATATTCCTTCTTAAGAAATTCCTAAACTGGAAGCGTTACCCTTAACTCAGCTACAGCTGTGGGTCAGGGACCGGGGCAACCAGTGACTTCTAACAGCAGTTCCTGCTTATTTTATGAGTCTGGTGCATTCTAGGCAGAACGAGGCAGAATTAGGCCTGCATTAGGCAGGCAAAAAGCCTTTCTGTTCAGTTTGCCAGTCAGAGTAGAGGAGGGCATTAAGAAAGGGACTTTGAGGCCTTTTTGGAACTGCTGTAACTAGATGACCAGCTATAATGTTGAAAAGGACATCTGTCAATGTTCAACTTTTTGATGATTAGACAAATTGCCATTTCAGGAGAAGCTCAACATTGCAGTTAGAGGACAGCACACTAGAAAAAGTTGGGTTTTTTTCCTAACTCTACTAAGTTCAGGTATCTGCAGTGGCAGGAAGGAAAATATTACCAAAGTACCCGTAGAAGCCATGGTTAACACATTTAAGACGTTAACACCTATGCCCCTATGTGTTACAGGCAAAATCCCAGCCTGCTGATCACACCTGCACCTTCTCTTCAAACCCTCAAATCCTGCTGTCTACCAGATTATATGAAAATAACACCAAAAAGAGGTCCTTTTCTGCAGTATCCATGAAAGGACTCTCTGAGATCTCAGTTCAGCTGGTTCACTGGCTTCAGTATTTCCAAAATACACCCAAGGGCTAGTGGAAATCACGACTGCATTGCCATTTCAGTTGGCTCATTGCTATGTTTATTCCCAACAAAAACTATCAGGACAAGTCAACAGTTCACATCAGGCAGCAGAGTCCACTTCACACTGACTGGAAAACAGTCCAGATTTGAGAATAGCCCACGGCAGCGTGGAGCTGACATAAAGCGTCATTTTAAAATAAATATTAGCAGAGGTCATGTGAAGTGCTGAAATCTTTTTAGAGAGAGATTTCACATACACAGGCTTACCGCAGCACTGATTTGCCACAGCACACGACTTCTGTGGCTGCTGCACCTCAGTGCTGCTTTTTTGCTCATTTAATATCTTAACTTAGAGCTTTTTAAAATGCAGTCACTGAACCTGGACCCCACATAAATAACTCTATTATGGCTGCTGTCAAGGGCAGAACCACCTGTGGTCAGGCTTAGCAGGAACCCTAGAGAGGGAGTGCTCTTTTGCAGCAAAACGTTTATTCATTCTATCAAATATATGTCACTTCAACAAAAAGCAAAATGTGACTCCAGAACCAGAAGTTCTTTTTGGAAAGGTTTCCCAAAACAACGTTCAAGACAGCAAGACAGTTATCAACAACCCAATTTAGGACTTCCAGAGGATGCTGGAGACAGACTCCACTCAAGGGACCACAGCCTTCCCTATTCTCTGGACCTGTCCCACTTGGATACATGTTTATATATACAGGCAGTTGGAGAGCAAACCTCTGCATTTGCTGGGGCTGAAAGCCACATTCAACACCCAGTTCTGAATCAGGCAAAGCAGAAGAAAGCTGGATATTCCCTACTTAAGACAGCACATCGGTGGATTTAATCCAAAGCTTAGCAAAATCATAGAGAAAATTCTTAGCCTCACATCACTGCCAGCTGCTGGGAGAAATGAGCAGTCTCTGTCAGTTTTTCTTGACTAACTTGGATAGTTGGGAGGAAGTAAAAATATAGGGGGGTGGGGAAATCTATAAAAATAATATTCCCAGGATGGATTTAGCAGCTTGGATTCAATCCAAGAGCACAGTACTGTGTGTTTTATTTTGACACCACTTCATTGCATGTTGCCCCAGAAGAGAGAAAATGAGACTGTTTTATCACGACAGGAGTTAATAATCTCCTCCTCTACTTGGAAAGCAAACCTGCCACCCTCACCTTGCAGTCTTGGCTCTCCTATCAGCCAGCAGGGCTATCACTCCAGCAGGGTGTTGCGCCCCTGAAAATTAGGTCAGAAAGCTTCACTTGGTACTATTTCACATCTTCCATTTTATTTGGCAGTGTGGTCAACTTCACATTCTTCTTCTGGTGAGATGAACACGAAGGTCAGACCCATATAACAGCCAGTTGTCAGTCAATCCTGAGATCAGTGCATTTTTAATGACCGAGTACTAAATCCAGCACACTGGATGCCTCCAAACACACAGAATATGCCCTTCAAATCATGGAAACTGGCTGCTGGCTAATTATTAAAATAAGAGTAACTTGAGTTAAACATCATTTCAGCCTCGCAACGCCTGGTTTGCCAGGAGACCACCGTGTGCTGGGCACCAGAGCTGAAGGCTCGTGTCTTTGTCCTCTGTAGAATGAGATTGGACCCTTACTCCTAAAACCGTTGCAGAATGGGAAGCCATCTAATGTGTGGCTTTTAAGGAAGGTAAAGCACAGTCTCCTGCCAACGATCATCATCTCTGAATATTTTTTTACATTTTTCCACTATAAAACAAAAGAGCCCTACCCATAAATAATATCAGCAGGACTTTATCTCAAATTGAAAATTATCTGCTTCCGTGACACTGTTTTCAGATATATCTTTTTCTTTTTGTTGGCATGGGATTATATTTCCTTATTAGCTTCCACATTTTCCATCCTGTTTTTAACTTTGACTTAGTATAAATTGGTTCGTGTGCCACTGTGCCCTGTCCCCCAGTAATGAAGTTATACATGAAGAAGTACAAAAGGTGGAGAAAGGCAGGTCTGCCACAAACATACCACTAATACAGACTTGGCCAGCTTTTCAGAGAAACTTTAAATCTTTCTAAGTTATAGAGGTCCAACACAAAGCTATAGATTATACAGGTATGATGTACTGTTCACTGGGTTGTTTTTTTTAAAAAGAAAAAGGGAAAAAAAACCAACAAAACAGCACAACCACACTTAAAGCCCAGCAGCAGAGCAGGTGACAAGCCTATGAGAGTAATACAACAGAGAATTTATCCCAGAACATCTTCTGCCCTGGTACTCCTGCCTCTGAGCTCCCTTCCTCCCTCCCATACTCCTTTAATCCTGTTTCTGCTCCAACAGCCTGGTCCTGTATTCCAGCAGTTCCCTGGCCCTGCCTCTCATTTTGCTTGGATTATCCAACAACACAGGTTATCTGAGGACTTCTAGTCAAGTCCTGGCACTAGGAAACGTGGAAATACCACAATGAGTTCTGCAAATCAATAAACCACATACGTAAAGGTCTTCAGTGGCAGGCTGCCCGAACAGCACCTGACTTCCATGCAAAAGGACATCATTCTTCTGCAGAGATTAACTGAGCATTGCTGTACAAACACAAGGGTCATTGGCTTTGGCTGCCTCAGGAGGCTGTTGGAAACCCCTCGGTGCCCAAGCTCCGGTTGCAGAGATGTAGCTCTGCTTGTCAGCCTCTCCCTGCTGTTCCCACACAGCAGCCGTGGGCTGTCCTTTAGGACACATGGGCTGTGTTTTAGGTACCCTGAGCCTAGAAGCGAGGTTAAAAGGTGGGGGGAAGAAGGGGATGGAAGTAAAATATTTTTCTGAAAATGGGCTATTTTTCTGCATTCTCAAAACATCCAAAGCAAGCACTCAAAACTCTTGTTCTCTGTTTTCCATATAAAGCTCTCTTACGCCCACATTCCTTGATGAAACATTACAGATCTATTTGCTTCAGGTTAACAAGATACAGATGATCAATGCAGCCTGAAGTTAACAATGTTATCTGTACACCCACTGAAATGAAACGTCCTGAGTAACAGGAGTTGCACCAAAGCAGAGACAGTTTTGCGGATCAACTTCTGCTCGCCTGGCAGAGTCCAGCTCCAACTGAGGAGGAAAGAGGGCTTTGCTGTCCAGGTTGCCCCTTCCTACCAGCCACCTTGCAGGTATCTGAGTTGCTCTCAAATAGCCAGTGCCCAGTACAGCATTTGGGGGCAAACAAAACCCCACAGAACCAGCCCAGCAGGTGAGAAGCTGACCCGTGAGCATGATGGACGAGTGCCACAGGGGCTCACGGCATGACCAGTCCCCCTGCTGTCCCAACCTCTTCCCAGCAGTGAGATCAGATCTCGGTGTCCGTCCAGCTGCAACCAGAATAACTGACAGTTGAAGAACAGCAGGTATAAAAACCAATGTTGAGAAAAATATGCTAAGATACACAATGCTAAAAGTTTCCTGGAGTGACCGGTGTGTTTGTAGTGACACCTTACTATTTATGACTTACAATAAAAAGTCTTAAACTTTATGTTTGTCCTTTCAGGTTTCATGAAAAACTCAACAGACTTATGTCTACAAGGAGATAAACTGGAATTAAGACTCACATCAGCCCCACAGAGATATAATAAGGTTCAGTAAACAATTTAACAGGCCATGACTAAAGCAAGTCTCTGATGACCACTTACCATAACCTAATACTCTATATTTAATCTTCCAAAGCTTATGCTCACTGCAAAACAGAAACAAAATGTACTGTTTGCCCCAAGCAAAAAGATAAAGTCATAAAAGCTTTATTCAGCATGCAACAAGACTCTTTATTAGCTTTGATAGCCTCCTTTACTTGTTAGTTTTTACCTGCCACTCGCTGTGCATTTGCTTGTATTTCACAAACCTCCAGTCTGCAGACATGAAGGGCGTGCTTGGTTCTGCAAACTAAGTGACAGTTCAGAAAAACACTTTCAGACCAACTTTGTTCTTTCTATAATATAAAGATGCCATTGATCATATAGTGCTTTAATTTAGTCAGATAATAATACTGTAGTATAGGGGGATCCTGATCCCTCAGTCCTTACCAACAAGCATTTCTTAAACCACAAATTCTAAGGATTGCTCCAGGCAACAGTGTTTGCCCTCTCCAAGAGCATTAAGAACCCTTCTTCTATAGGGATCTACAACCCATGACACTGCTCCATGCAAGCTCTGAGCTTCCAGGGCAGTATGAACAGTGCACACACAGCAACAAAATGGCACGTGAGAAATCCCAGACCGTTAATTGTTGTCTCTTTTCAGCATTCTGATAAGCACTGATGCCCGTACAACAGCCCAGCGTGTACTTACCCATTTTGACAACTGAAAATGTTTGACAGGGGAGCACAAGTGAAAATCAGAGAAACTCCCCCTGAGATCCAGGCAACAGGAAAAAAAATATAAATCTGTTTTTTAATTCATTAATCCACAAATTTTAATTGAGGATTTTATTTGTGTATTTAGGGAATCTGTTCAAAGAGAGGAATTAAAAAAAAAAAAAAAAAAGGAAAAAGCATTCAATCAATTATCTGTTATCATTACTGCATCAGGATTCAGAGGGGGATAAAGCGTGGTTTCCTGCAGTTAACCAGGCAATGCAGTTGGGCTGCCAGCTGGTCTAAAATTCCGACTGTGCTGCGTAAAACAAGACAGAGGGTAATGAACAGACAGGACAGGAGGTATTGCCAGCCCACAGCATCCTTAGGATGTAAGGCTAGAGAACATGGAACTACCCAATTTAAGGACACCATGAAGGTCCTAGACAAAAGCATAAAACTCCAGCATAATTTAACTTTTTCCTGGCAAAACTCCTTTGAGATCTCTCGGCACAATTGAGAAGCCAGAGACCAGCAGTCTGCTCTGGGCTGCCAATCGCTACGTGGTTTCCTGGCATGGTTCCCTACGGGAAAACTGGGGGTACTCAGTGCTGCTCCCTGCCTTGTGCCAGCCCTGAATCTGCGCAAGAGCAAGCCCAAGGCAGAGCAGGAGGAGACTCCAAAGCCAGTTCTCATCCTCCTCCCACGACCTTCCATCACCAGACCTTTCAGCACCACCACTGCAAGCTTCATTAGCCATCTCATCAGTATATTGCCACGGGTGCACGAAAGCTGCCTTTCCCTCTGGATCTGTCAGAAAGCCTTGCTTCCAGGAGGACAAAAACCTCACACTATTTACTGAAGCAGAAAGGACCAGCTCCCAAAGACTTCAATTACATTTATTTTGTTATGCACCATAATTATTTTGGCTAATGGTTAAAGAGAGGAATTGCTTACACTCCCAGGTGGAGGACTGGATTAGTGAATTTTAGACCAGCTTTTAGCTCATTACCTTTTAATTGTATTGCTGTCAAAAACATGTTTGAGCCATGCCTGCAGCTGCAGTCTTTACATCCCTCTGATGAATCTCTGATTCATAACTTCCATTTGGGTAAGACCAGCCAGACTCAATGTCATATCTGAGCTCAGAAGTCTGTGGTAATGCACTGGAAATTAGAAATCAGCCCTGCTCACTTTATTTCATATCTTTCCTTATATCATTTACCATTACATTGGAAAAAATATAACGGAGGTGATTTTTTCCCTTGGTGTGACACAGATGATAACTGGATCTTCACTCTCGACTAAATAACGATGAGATTAATTACCTCTTCTTCCAGACCTTTAAAAAGGGGTCAGCCCTCTTCTGGCACTCTGGAAGTGCAGAGTGACTTCCCCGTTTTCAGAGTTTCAGATATTTTAAAAGCAAAAAGAAGTATTTAGATCATCCTGGAGAAACTCTGTTTGGAAAGCATCTCCCTGTGTCTCTGCATTAATCCTAACACATCCTGCTCAGTTTAGGCACACCTTCCCAAAAAGATGATCTGAAGATATTAGAAAGAAAGGGGAAACTATGTAAAGTTAATGTTTCACCTACCTTCAAAAGTTTTCAACTTTTTTAAAATATGTTTTTCTGTACATTTATATGCCTTTTAATGACTTCTTCCAGTGTCTCCCTGGAAGTTCTGACCCTTTACATGAGGCAAAACCATGATGCTGCAATTCTTCTGGATTTCTAAACTTAGCTCTGGTTGGTGTGATGTTTTTCCTGGATGCAATTATGGTAACTTGATCTGCTAGTAGGGGGGAGGAATAAGTTGTGGTCTTAATATATACAAAAAAATGTGCTAAAAAGTACCACTTCGTATTACGTGCCCCAGACTCCTGTCATTTAACTGTCACAACTCATAGCGTGCAGTATGAGACAGCAAGCCAATCAACTTAAAAACTAGGTTCCTCCCTTTATCACTATCACAAATACATGGGGTAAATATAGGCTTGGAAACACTGCCCGCCTTCACAACACATCCAGCGTGGCCGATGGCTACCTATTCCCTATGGCAACTTCTTGTGGAAGACGGCAGGTCTTCGGGAAGATATTAAATATAACCTCTCACAGCTGTAGGAGAGTGTCCCAGTGCCCAAAATCCTAGTTGACACCCTGGCTGCTAGTGTCACCCTCTGAACTCCAGCTCTGAACACTGCTTTTCTACCTGAAATCCCTGCTGAGTGGTACTATGTGATTTTAAGCAGCTCCCTAATTCCCATCCAGGCTGCATAGGTAGTGCAGGCTGATGCATGTGTTTACCTTCACACACGGGCCACGTGAGCGCAGAGATGAGCTCTACCAGCCCATGCTAACTCCAAGCCCATTATCTATCAACTGGTTTGTAAAGTGCTCTGAAGCAGGAAAAGCCCTGTATAAATATAAATGTGAATTACTGCCAGCATCCATTGAACTGACAAACCAGCATCCATCCTCTCCCAGTCCCAGCAGCTGTACCACCACCATTTGCCATCTGTTACTGTTCTAAAATAAAATCTGTGAACTCAGGCTTAATAGACTTAATAATGCTCTTTTGCTATTGGTGCCGGTCAAAGTGTGTTTCTGGCCTGGAAAGGAGCTATGTGCAAGCAACCAGTTCCTAGGCAGCTGACAGGCAGAGCATACAGTCAGACCTGAACACACAGCTGATTTTAGTGATAAAAATCATGTCTGACTGCCCTGGTGAGTCCTGCTGAACCAGCACAGCTGAGCCCAGGAGCTGGCTCCTGCTCCTCCTTGTGCTTCACCAGCACAGGTTGTTGACTAAACCTTAGTGACAGCACCAGTCACTACCCCCATGGACTTCCACTGCCAAGGAGCAGATGTCACTCTGCCACAGCTAAGAGCTTGTTTTGGCCTCCCAGCCCTGCGATCCCAGGGATGAGTCTTTCTCCAGTCCCAGCTCCTTCTGGTTAGTTGGTGGGGGTGGGAGCTGATATTTTTTCCTTGTGACAGTTGTGAATTGTCTATGGAAATGATGATGCTATTAAAAAAAAAAAAATCAGGACGCAAAAACTTTTATCAGTGAAGGGCATTTAGCCTTTAAATCATTCTGGACCAAATCTTGTCCAAGTCTGCTACAGGCAGCACATTTTCTGGATCGTCTGTTGGTTAAGCCTTAGGACAGACCAAAGAAGTTGTGTGAGGTGAGGACTGTCCAAGGGAAAGAGGTAGAGACTCAAAGCAGCCAGCTTTCCTATGAAAACTTAAAGGAGATTTTTACAAGGGTTCTTTGTGCACACACACAGCGGTTCATTTTTGGGCTGCATTAGAATCTGTAATACCAAATTCAGATGCCTTTTTTAAGATACACCCTAATAAGCTTTTTAAAAAGACTCAGACTTGAAACAAAGGTGTATTGTGCAATACGCAACTTCAGGAGAGAGCAAGCTGTTCATAGGCCATAGAGGAAAAAGCCTTTCATGGGACTGTGACACCTAAATTACTGGAGGAACCTCTTGAAGTAGGTAGCCATACTGGTAGGCAGCAATACGTGCACTGAAAGGGAGATCTTGCACTTGTGGATCGTATCTGACGAGGCTGGCAGGCTCCTCTGCCATCGACAGCTTCCAATACAAAAGCATCACTGGATTCTGCTCTTACACAATTAATGTTTTGCCCTCAGCAAAAAAAAAAAAAAAAAACAAAAAAAATCAGAAAGAATAAAAGATGCTGAAAAAAAGGTAATCCATTTTAGCCAAAGAAACTCTGAGGTACTTGGCTCAATTGCCTAATCCTGAAATACTTCCCAGTCCTACATCCGTAATGATAAGGGCAGGCCTACTTTTAGAGTTGTATAAGCACTATCAAGTGCTTTTGGTGTCCCCTTAAACTTTTCCTTCTTTCCCCTCTATCTCTATTGAACTTTTCTCAGCAAGAAATAAATAAAGGAGATTTCTTTTCTCTGAAACTACTTAACATCCATACCGGAATGCTTCTAAGTGGTAATGTGTAACTTGAACCTTATGAGCCAGGGTGGCTTAGGAAGGGCTGCAAGCAACCTTTCCAGTGCTAACCCCGAGTGGACCCTTTAAGCCAGCCAGTGGTTGGAAATGGAGGCTCTGCTCCCCCATTCAGTGTAGGTACAGCCAAGGGTATGACTAAGAAACCCATCACAGACAACAGAGTTGGAAGGGACCCTTGGAGACCCATCTGATCCATCCGCCCTGACCATCCCCCTCAGGCACAGTGTCTCCTCCTAAAAATTACTGGCAACTGGGAGCATTTTTAGGTCAAGGACATTGCCCTTACTCATATCCAAGCTGTCTTCTATCCCACTTGCTACAAAAAGAGGTTTTGTACGTGTGCTGGTTGAGCAAGCTTAGAAACAAAGGAGTAACTCAATAGCACCTTAAGTCAATGCAACACCTCCCCCCAGGCAGGGGCAAAACAGGGGAAGAGCTTCGGCTTTTCACACCGCCTTGTGCTCCTGAAGTGTTGGAATTTCTACCAGTTTTAGAGGACACACTTTTGTTTTGCCATCCTCTCCAAAGACAAGAGAAATGGTCAAGATCACTAAATTTCTAAAAGAAAAACCTCACTCTATGCAGTTTCTGAAAAGCACTCTTCCCCACTCCTAGGCTTTCTCCATCTAACAAGAGCATTTTTTAAAGAGCTGTCACTTGTTAAGCATAAGGTATTACCTCCTGCCTCCCAGCCTCTTCAGAACCATTTGTGACCCTCCATTTCCTCTCCTTAGGACGACTCACTGACATTTTTCATTTAATTGCTGAAATCCCATGTTGTTATCTGTCCCCCACAAAGTATTTTTGTTGAGCAAACTGCAAAGTAACAGAATATTTAAGGATGAAATGAAGCATGGACTTAATAGAGAGGCTTCTAGTGAGAAGTCCTTGTGTCCAAGTGCACACACAGGTGTCATAAATTCATCCTGAAATCTTAAGGGTATTTACAATATCACATATTAAAAATACCTTCCTGAGAGGGGGGTTGATTTGACAGAGTTAGAAAGGATGAGAATTTCTAGTCCTTGGCAGGAATGTAACACACACGTATCAAGGTAGGCAACAAAAATTCACAGCATGTTGCCCACCTCCTTCTTCACAGGGAGCCCCAAAAGCAAACTGTTAGAAACACAGACAGGACAGGGAGATCTAAGGCGAGCTTAGCGTGCACTGCAAAAGGCTTTGCAGAAATTCTGTCAAAAAATTTGCTTGGCGCATCGCTGGAAGTGGCTGAGAGCTTTGCACAGTAATGAGAAACTGAGGGGAGTCCAGAAAATGCTCTCTGCTTTCTGAGCGGAGCTGGCAGCACGGCGTGGTGGGGTGTGCATCTCCCTGGCAGGCAGGAGAACACACCAACATGGGTTGTACCTTCATTTGGGGCAGCTCAAGAAGCACCTGTGAGAGCCAAGAGGTCATCCTCAGTCCTTGCACAACCATGTGAAGTTTTTAACAGACTAAAATAGCTCCGTGAAGTATCTGTATGTATTCTAAGGAATCCAGGGAATTATTTGCAACATCAGAGATTGAAGGAACCAGGATTTGCAGCTTCAGTAACAGATTTACACAACATAAGAGATAAGAGCTCGGCAGCAAATTCTCCAGTCTGAGACACCTCCCCAGGGGCACACCCTGTCCAGGCTGTCCCTGTCACCCAGCTCTGGCTGTCACGTCTCCCCGGCTCCGGGGAGGAGGAGATGCACCCCAAGAAGGATTGGGCCCATGTCTGCCAACTCAGCAGGTGTGAGAGCCTTCATCTGGGAGCCCAGTGGAGAAACAGGCGATGTCAACTGCACCACAAGGGAAAACAAACTCGGAGTGGTTGCCAGAAGCCGGTTCCTCAGCATCAGGAGCGCAGGGCGAGGACTTTAACTGCTAATTAGGACTAGGCCGTCGTGAAGGGCAGAAGAAGGAAAGAGGTTGGCTTTGGTTCCCTCAGGAGTTCAAAGTCTTTCCCAAATTCAGCTACATAACATATCCTTTAAAAGGAGAGCAATGGCTTTTTCTATGTTAGCAACAAAGACTCTCATGCAGGCACTGCCTTCTGATACTAATGGTCCTTTTATCATTTATTCAGAAATAAAACTGTAAGAAGGCAGATTTATATCAACTGACAAATAACAGCTGTGGGGAAAAGAAAAAAGTGCTGCACTTCATTAGAATTCTATAAGACTCTGACAGGCAGAAACACACCGTAAAGTGGCAAATACAGCCAAGAAGACATGACAGAACTCACAACAGCTGTTAAACCAAATGGGAACTTGTTAAAATTAAGGGCCATTTCCCCCTTTTCATATTTAGTCTCAAAACACCATGTAAAGAAATTCAACCTCATATAAAGACAGGCTCAATCAGTAGCGCAGAAGTGACATGAGACCCTTGCAAAGATTTCAGATTAAACTGCGAACCAAGCAGTTCCTAAAGCCTATGAATACGTTAATCTGGTATCAGCTGGAACCCTCTGATATTAAAGTAATAAATCTTACCAGACTGAATTTTACCATTATTCACTTGGGGTTTCAATATTCCTTAAAACTATGCAAGCATTCAACATGGAGGATGCTGATGGGTCTGTAGCATCAGTACCAATGCCATCCTGGACCTGCCCACACATTTCCTTCTACCCAGAGAAGTTGAGGCCATACCTGCACCTGAGTATCAGCACTCCTCAATTCTCTATGCCAGCAGGCACTGGATTCATGCATGAAGGCAGCTGGGATTGCTGGGAGGGAATGGGAACACACAAGGCTTACACGAGTCACACCTGGAGTTGATTTTGTAGAGGTACCACCAGAGCCACCAAGAGATGCTCAGGACTGAAAAGTAGTATGCTGCAAGCCAAGCTATGGATTTTGCCTCAAGGATGGTATTTCCAGAGGGGACAGGGTGATTCTGCTTCCATCATGCCCAAAATAAACAATGAAAAACCAAACCAATTAAGTACCTAACCAGCCAGCCCCAGATTATCCCACAGCATGAAGGTGCAGTGCTGACAGGTTTTGTTCTGTATTTCTTTAGAGGGCAGGAGGTGATGGCACTGTTCTGCATTTAATTAGTCATAGCTGGCCTCATATGGGAGCACTGACTGTAAGGACAAACAAGACCCATTCTTCTTTCAAGCAAGGAC
>JAOTQQ010000063.1:8587112-8610337 GCA_026546715.1 Gallinago undulata | reverse complement strand
AATTAGTCATAGCTGGCCTCATATGGGAGCACTGACTGTAAGGACAAACAAGACCCATTCTTCTTTCAAGCAAGGACTTTCCCAATTAATTGCCATGTAGCCCTGAGCAAACCACTGCCTCGGCATATTCCAGCTTCCTGCTCTGCCAGAAGATCTGCCTTCCTCACATTCACTGATGTTTTAAAAGTAAAGAACATCACGTCGTTCAGTGGAAGGCAGAATAAAAACAGAAATTAAAACATTTCTGACGTGCTCACCTTTTGGCTCTTGGGCAGTTCTCCCAAGCTGAACACTTCACTTCGAACAGCTCTGTGCAGAGCAGTCTCAGGAGCCTGCGATATATGCAAGAACAACTGAAAGAAGCAAGATAAAACTGGCAGAAGCACAGTTTTTACTGTGTCCTGGCATCCCCTTTAGTGCCCCAAATTGAGAGGGGTTTAGGTGAGAAATGCTGAACTGCAGCACAAGCAACTGTAAGTTCAGTAGGCAACACTCTCCCACTCAACTAGATGAAGCCGTTACCTCACCATGGTACCAGAGACACATTTTGCTGCCAGAGGTTCTGTGAGTGGAGCTGCTGGCACTGGGAAGGACAGAGCTAGCTGGGTTAACAAACATCATAACAATAGCGGTCCAAACCAGAAGAGCCCTTGACCAACTCCTAACTTGGACTGCTGCATCCAGCAGTTATCTGGCGGCTTCACTTGACTTGGAAATCTTTCACACTCTAAGCTGGATGCAATTGAGTACAGTCATGGTCCATTCCTGGACTGTCAACGCTTCCATGCTTGCAGCCTGTGTCAAAACGCCTGAAGATCTCTTCCAGAGAAACCTCACTAGCTGATTTCCAGGGGACAGACGGAAAGGTCCATTGTAAATCACGCTGCACAAGAACAAACATGCTGTTGTCCTTCTGGCACAGGGCAGAAGCTGCCTATGGCCTCACAGGTCAGCATCTGAGAAAGCAGTGATGTGGCTCATGGGTGAACCATGAGTGTTGCTTGTCTAATTTATACTTGTTTTGGAACAGAGGTGGTCACACGCAGCCTGCAGACAATCACCTCTTTGTAACTGGAGCCCAAAGCTAATTCCTTGTTCCCAGAGACCATGGCCTCAGGAACTGAGGTCCAGCCTTGGTTTCCCCTTTGGGCTCCTGCTGCTTGTGCATCGCCCAGTGGGTTTCTCTTAACAAAAAGCTCACACATACCTCTTGGCTTCCCAAATCTGAACACTTGCTCATGTGCCAGGAGAAAGAGCTTTGCTGTCTATGTACAACAGCATGACTTCTTAACCCTGGCCATAACAATAGCACTATATAACAGCCAACATGACTGAAGCAGCTAAAACTACCAGCAACTGTACAATACATCACTGTATGACTGCAGCATCTCCTCAGGAAAGGAACATGTGAAGGACAAAGAGCAAAAGCAATGGAACTTTCATCCAAAGAACAAAATGCCCCCTATGGCTCCTGATACACAGAGCACAACACACGGCAGGACCCTGTTCCCAGGGCCCAGGTGTGGGAACATCTAAGCACACACGGCAGAGATTCAAAAGTGCCATGGCTCCATGGAAGCGATACCTACTGAAGCATCTGCAAAGAAGCCCTTGCAGCAGGAGCAGCTACAGCTGCACTATGGGGCTTGGCGTGCTCTTTGACAAGAGCTTTACTCCACTTTATTATTTGGGTTTCTTTATCAACAATTTCTGCACAGTCCTCTGATGGCCTAGCAATTATAGAAGACAGGGCACTGCAAATCATTGTATGGTAAATGCTACAAGTTTCTCAGACTGTCTGAAAGACGAGCATGGGCAGAAGCATTTGCAGAGACTACTTTGGGATAATGGCAGCATTTACAACCATGTCAGCTTCCAGCAAGTCAATTCCAGTAATCACTGAATCACATAAAACAGGGCTGTCGCCTTCCTCCTCAGGAGACAGGGAAATATCAAGAACAAAGATTCATGTCATGGAGACTCTAGACACCACGAAGCTGTTTCTCACAGGATCAAGAAGCTAAGGCCTCCTGCACCTTCACACAACCACCCTAACTGTCCCCCAAAAGGTCCTGTGTTGAGGTACACATGAAGTTGCTGCCACATTGTTACTAGATAAACCATAAATTACAAATATTCCCAACACACAAAGGTGCCTTTCACAGTAAAAGGACCCCCCAAAACCAGCTGGACATGAACACACTCTTCCCTCATAGGTATAAACCTCAGAATATCAGTGCTGCTGTTCTCCATTTTTCACCCTGGTTTTCTGAAGAAATGAAGTGTGTCTGGTCACACTGCCTGCTTTTCCCCAGTAATTTTTGCTCCTGAAGGCCAACTTCATTTGCATCATATAGAAGATGGGATATTAAGAAAAAAAAAAAAAAGTTTCTACACAACAGAAAGTGGTCCCCAGCAGAGCTTGGGTATTGTGAGTGATTGCACTCATTAGAAAGGTATAGGATGATCTCAAATTTTCCAGGAAACTGGGTAATTCAGTTTTTACAAAACCACAGACCAGGACAAGTGTCAGTCAAATTCATACTCATACAACACAGAACCAGCCTATAGGAAAACTGGCCCATTTTGATGCTCAATGTTTAACTCATCTTGTGTTCAGATGGTGCTAAAGGCCAAGAAAACCAGATAAAACATCACAATACTGTTGAGAGGTTGCTGCCGGCTTCAAGGAAAACTAACTCATCTTCCATGTCTCAGCCTAGAAGAGGAAAGCTGAATATCTCATTGTGGACAAGGAGTTGTTAGCAGAAGTCTCCTTTAAATCAAGACTTCTCCCTGAATTCTGACTCCTTCAGCACGACTAACAAAGGCAGGGATAACAGTCAGAATACCCGTTTCTTGGTAGAACTTGCAAAATCCAAAATTAGGAAATTAGCAAAGAATCCACAAAAGACAACACATTACAAATATCCCAAAGGTAGAAAAACTCTCCATCAGAGACTTCAACTGATACCAGAACCTCTGTCCATGAGGCTCCAATCCTCCAACCAGCAGAAACTAAAACTAGGAAACCAAAGACTGGTGAGATCATTGAGTCCAGAAACAGGTCTCCTGAAAGGAAGTTCAAAGCTGACACTGAATAATAACGGACACATATACATGTGCAATTAATAGAGGCAACTTCTTTGTTACAGGCATGTTCTGAAGTGGCCTCTAACAATTAGGATTGCATATTCCCAGAAATGAAGTCCCATGAGTTTTCAAAGAAATAGTACATTCCCAGAAGAAGAAAAAACTACCATAAAAAACCCCAAAACTAAGTCTGCTTAAAACCATGAAGAGGGCAGTAAAGCTAGTTTTAAGTAGAGCAATCAAAACGCTGCAATACAGCAGTGAGATAGTGGTTACCTAAAATGCCACCCAAGAAAAAAGGAAAAAAAATTAAATTAAAAAAGCAAGTCCAAGAGGCTGAAAGGGTGTTATCCAACACAGATAAATTGGTTCACTAATGGGTTTGATACTGACTTAATCTTCTTACTTGGCAGTGCCCCAAAAAGCCTGACCTTTTTGCCATCCCTTAACTAAATGAAATTAACCTATTCCGGAACATTAAGAACAATTTATCAGGCCGCTGAAGGCAGGCTTCTTGTTGGATCTGGATCTGTGTTATTCCATCCAAGAACCAAGAGAAACTTCGTAATTTAAAAAAAAACAAACACCTGAAAATGGGAGGATGGGCAAACTGCTCTTCTCTCGCACGCTTTCTGGCTGCCGGGCACACTCCAGCACATGGGTTGTAAGAACAACTTTTTGTTTGGAACACGAGCATTTGGCTCCTGCTACAAGACAATTTGTTCTTCCTTACTTCAGAAAATATAACTTCCAGTGCATCAACCAAGAAGAAATTTCTGAATTAACAAAATGGGACCAGAATATTTCCCTGTGATTTCAAAATCTTTTACTTTCTTGACAAAACTGAAGCATTTATTTTTTTTTCCAAGGAATTTTTACAGGGAAACCTTCTTTTCTGAAGATGTCAAAAGCACTGTTTTATTCTTCCTATAACATATAATAACATAATTGTTTTTTGCAAAACTAATCTAGGGAATGGATTACTTCACTTTTCACCAACAAGGCTTTCCACTGTAAAACATCACCATCTTGCACTCCTTTGAGGACGTGCAACCCTGCCATTACCCACTCCCTGGAAGGAAAAACATAAACATCTGCATCTCAACATTTCAGAAGTCTCACAGGTTTGAAAGCCAACAAGGGAAACCCTAAGAGTAAAAACTGAAGGCCATTACTTTCTTCCAGTATTAACTGGTCATATCCTGAAATGAAGGCTGAGAAAGAAAATTTAGCTAAAGAACTGGCTGGAGCCAGAACGCTCCATCGTGAAGCAATCCCTCTCGGGCAGAACTGCAGTTTAGAGCATCCTTCCTCTCAAGCTTTGAGCTCTGCCTGCAGGAAACAGTGAAAATAAACAGTTAATCTGTCAAACCCTTAATGTTGATTTTTAACTTTTTCATTCTTGGGAGATTAAGCAGGAGGAAATGCATTCAAGAATAACAATAAGAAGACATAAGGGGTTTAAGTGAGAAAAAGCCTGAGGAAAGCAATGCTGCTAGGATGCAACTATGGACCTTTGAGTGGATTTCCTACTTTCACATCTGTGACGGCAAAGGCTGGCACCACAGATGAAAGCAATGGGAGCTGATGAGTAAAGTGTCCCCACTTCCCATACTCCCTTCCTGCTCCAGAGCCTACAGGACAATTCCCTCTCCAACATGAAGTTGTGTTCAATGAATACAAAAAATCAGGAGCAAGAGCAGGATGTGCAGGATAATGCTTAGAACTGCTGCTAGTTCATTTAAAATTCAGAAGCCACCCTCAAATTCATTCTGTGATGGATGTGACAGCAGGAGCATGGTGCTCCAGCCCTGCTGGGATGGCTCCAGTCTGCAGAACTGGAAGAAGGAAAATTATACCCCCTCCTCATTTCTCTCCCTGTTGTTTGCATATAGGATTTGGGTGAAGGAAGTTTGCTGTTTCTTGGACGCATTAGGTCCAGCACCTTTGGGCTGATGAGAAAGATGTTTTGTGCCTTACCTTACCACAGTGCATCCTACGACACGTTCGTGGGTGATGTTCTCTCATAGCTTCAGGCTACGAGAGAACCTTTCTCTTCTTTAAATATTTACCCTCCCTCATTTATACATTCTCCTGAAATGTGCAAAGGGTTTAAAAAGATTATATTAGGATTTACTGGGATTATTATCCATATACAAAGATTCTGTTGTAAAGGAAGGCAGAGCTGGCTCTTCTCTGTGTTATAAAGAAAAGTGAAAATAAGTTGGGAAGGCAAGGGTCCTGCTGACGTTATTTGAAGTCCAGGGTAGGAAAGCCCCTACTTCAGTGTACATTAAAGTTTTCTGATAATTTACAGATTTCTTTCCATGGATGTGGTCTTGTGTTTACAGCAATATTTGCAGCTGCTGCAACAGGCACACAAACATTGAGAGGACACAAATTCAAAAGCTCAAAAAAATGACGTGCCTATAATTATGATTAACATTCATGACAGATCATCCAGTCCCTAACATGGGGCAAAACAGAATTCAGAATTTCCCAATACTCTGGCAATGTACTTTGGAAATGTGAATTACACACGCTGAAAGGGTGGCCAGAAAAGATTCAGGATGTATTCACAGAAAGTACACGGTTGCAAATCAGACATATTTTGACGTCTCCTCCAAGATAAGCCTGCATCATTTAAGCCTCACATCCCGGTTAGTTCAGTGATCTCCAAGAAAGCCATAACCACGTTGTCTGTCTGGGTGAGCGGCACCCGAGGGGGACACGAGGCTCCGACAGGTGACAAACAGCAGAACCAGTGGAAGAAGCCACCCATACTTGAAGACGACCTGGTTACCCAGATGAGATGCACTTCCTGTCTAAAGTAAAGCCTCCACAATTTACAGAATAGTTCCTTGTACCAGCCATTGCACAAGGAAAAAAGGTCACCTCTGTGTTTCCTGCCAAATCTCAGCTGGATGCTCCTCCCACGGGTGAGCTTTGCATCCCCAAGGCACGGCTGCCTCTGGGCTGAAGGAGCTGTGACCCCAGCCCAGAGGCTTCATTCCAACTGTGCAGAGCTGTTAGGAACATGTGTTTTCAAAGGCTGTGTCCTCTATTGACTAAAGAAAATGTTGTTGCACCAAAATCCAAAATCTTCATGGGAAACGTGCTGATATTTGGACAGAGTTTTCAGTAGCAAATGACAAAATGAATTAGCTTGATTAAATAAATGTGCTTCAGCTTACTTCATCTCAATTTATCGGTATGCAAATACTCAATTTTACCTTATATGCACATGTGCATGTTTTCCACGTTTCAGCAGCAACAGAAACAATACATACATACAATGGCATCTGTCTGATATGATTGCTATGGAGAAATTAGAGGCTTACATCTAGAGAAGTATAAATCTTGCGTTTACTAAGGTTTCCTCAACTGCAAGGGAAAGAAACATTGCCTCCTGGTGATTAAGAATGTAATTATTATTATTAATTCTGAAACACTTTGAATTACATGGTACATTTTCTTTAAATGGGCACTATCGTTAGTGCAAGCTGATTTGAACCAGTGATTTATTCATGGCTTAATAACCCTGCTTCCTTCATATACTCAGCATGTTTTGCTCAGTATATTGTGTTACTGGCTGGTTGCTATAAACAGCCCATTTAAATTTAGACAGAAGCTTTTGGAAAAGTTCTATTTAGAAGAGATATGTGAAGTAAAACACTAACTACATTGATCAGTAACTACTGGTTACTTCCAAACACTTAAATGCATACATGTGTGCATTAGGATCTCAAGAAAGTTCACAGGTTCTAGTTGAAGTTCACATTCAAACAAAGCGTTCTACTCGGAATGATCCTAATATCCAGTCATTCAAAAATCAAGAGGAACTCTGCCAAACAGCACTGTCAAATTGTGAAATTTCTCCAAGTAAATCAGAGTCAGGCTTCCTCCATGGTCCTAATAAAATACTTCCTTCCTTTGTGATTAATAAACCTTCCTCCACTTTCTCAAGTGAAAAAGCGTGGCTTTACTGGCTTTGTTGTAATGTAAGTCTTAACAAAACTGGGCGAAGAGAGGAGAGGCGAGGAGAGGCAAGGCAAGGAAGCCTTAAAAATTTGTCCAAATACACTTCTGACAAGAGATGGTATCTTTTTAACTGCTGTGTAACTGCAACATACTTGAAGGTGGTGAATGCTGAGCAAAACCAGATTTCACCATTGATGATGTACACAACTGTGCAACCAGCTCCTCTTGGGTTACTTCACGTTTGAATTTTTTAAAGATCTCTCCAGAAACCAAGTCTAGTTGTTTTGTTCTCTGCATTCGCTATGGCCCTTTATAAGGGCCACATGCTGTTCCCTCTCTTAATATTTCCATGTTGCAGTTTCTTAATCACTCATCATTTTAAGGATGACAGTTTTTATTTGGCTCTTTGAAGAAGGAAACATTCCTAAAAGGAGCATCATAGCCAAGAATGTGTAAAGTTGGCATGAGTAATACCTGCTCCCTATTATACTGCTTTTACCTGCTCCTTATTATACTCATTTTACCTGCTCAGAGCAGGAGATGAAGCCACATGTTGAGGAATTGCCTGATTTACAGCCTGCTCTGCACAACCCTGCAAGACAGTGGGCTGCAATTATGAGTTTATACAAAATGCTATCCTCTAGTTATCTTGCTTTGCTAATCAGATGAGGGATAAGATAGTAGAGGACTGGGCTACTAGAGTCAACAAGTGCTCAGCTTTCCATAGTCTTTCCTGCTGTTTGTTCAGGGAAGTTTTCTGAATGGTGGGAGAAATTAGAATCTAAATCAAAAGTTGAATTAGAAAAAGCCATGAGCTAGGATGAAATATTGGGATCCTGCGGGTACAATAGTATTGCATTTTTTTTAACCAGCACATTTCAGAAAACATCTGAATATCAATTAACATGCAAAAAGTCCACCGTTCAGCTAAAGCTTAAAGGGACCGAGCAGGGCTGCATGTTCATACAAATCCCTGCACCCCCCTGGGTGCAGCCTTCCAAAACAGATGTCCCAGAGCTGGGCTGCAAATTGGACACACACAAACACACACCCCAGAGCTTTCTTTCACACAACTACCTAAAAAGGTTGTGCAGTTCTCATTTAAAACTCCACAAGTTTAATTGCTTACAGACTCTACTACTTTTGCTCAAATACTTGGGAAGTCTTGAATACAGGTTATGGTTGGGCTTCTCCCCAACCCCCCCCAAAAAAAACCAGTTGTTTTTTTCTGTGGTGTTTTAAATACACTCTACGTTCCTGACTTCAAACAATAGCAAATAAAAATCCATTTTTTAACATAAGTGAAAGAGGATGAATGTCACATGAGCAAATAAAATCATGGTTCCAATTTGGTTATAATTATAGGAGAGATTATGCATGGAGGTGTTCAGAGATTAAGGAAAAGGAAGGAGAAGACTGGCAGAAAAGAGCAAATATTTTCCATGCTGTGAAACCCTGCTCATTGGCTTCACGTCGCTGCCCAGCGTGAAAGTGTCTTGGCCCACCTCCAAGGGAGGGTCACGGGAAAATGGAGACTGAGGATGGCAGTCGAGGGGACCCCAAAAGACAGCGTGTCCTCATCACAAGGCAAACCAAAGCACCCGACTTCGTCACCTTTTCCTTTCAAAGTCTATCCAAATCCATTCACATGGAAAAAAAGGTTATTTTTTCTGCACGATCATTCAGAACACAGATCTTACATTAGAAGGCTCCAAGCTGCTTCACAAAATCATTTTGGACTCATTTTGCTATATTTCTGTCTTTTTGCTGCTTACATATAGATGTGTTTCGTTGCTCACCTAAAGTGTTTCAATGCAGGTCATTTACTGCTCACAGGGAAGGGAAAAGGACAGAGCAGCTTTTGAAACAGAGGTGTTTGATCTCTTTTAGGTAAAATTTTGCAGCACTTTCAAATTCCATATCAAGATTGTCTTGTCCTGCTTTGAATTGTAGCTGGATTCTTACATCTCAATCATTCTGAGGAAGACAGGGAAATACAAGAGGCATGAGAAACAGATCTGATGCAGTAGCAGACACGTATTTTTTCTGAATTCATAGACTTAATATATTTAAACAACCCATAAATGTTTGAAAACTTGTGTTACTGGAATAATGAATTATTAAAAACACTTGTTGATAGAGAATGCAGAAGTATTGTGTTCTCTGTGGTGGAGGTTGAGGGTTTCTGAATGTCAGTAGCTTCTCACAGCTTGGAAAAGCACTTAAAAGCAAAATAATTTTAAAAGAGGGGGGAAGGAATAAGGCAGGGAAACTAATTCAATGCAGGTGAAGCTATAGTTCCACAGTCATCTGATCTATAGGTCTCACATCCTATCGCTGGCAAAAGCGTTATCCCTGGTGTATCCGGCAAAATGCAGAAGTGTTGTGAAATTAAGACAGAAATTAAGTAAACCTGATGATAGGATGGACACCAATACATCTTAGGTTTTTCCAGGTACCACAGCTTTAAATCTCCTTGTCTTGGACAGAGAAAACAGCATGTAGTGGGTCTGAAATGTATTCTCCCAGCAGCATTTCCCTGAAAGGATGCTCCTGTTACAGTCCACAGCTCGTCACCATGCTAAAGAAATCACGTCTTCTGTCTTACTTTCCCAAGTGTGAAGAATAAGAATAAAAGTTGCCAGGCCCAGTTTGGTGGCAGGAATATCAATAGCATTAGGTTTTATTCCCGGCTTCCCAGAAAGCCAGGACAAGAGCTTTCTAACTACTGACACCCTCCACAGCAAGAAACTGAAAACCGTTTTTGACAAATACATAGCCACAAAGATCACAGGTGGAGGTACAAGAAAGGGGCTGTATTCAAGCAAAAGCTACTTTGATCTCTTTTGCAACGCAATGACATTTCTGCTTCAGGCTGTCCTTTTATCAACTTTGCAGGGAATTTCCACCCCAGTTTCTCCTGTTGCTATTCCCGGGCCTCTCCAAGGCCACTCCAGCAGATACCTCGCCTGCTTTAAAGTCAGCACCAGTCAGAAGGACTTTGATTGCAAAGCACCCACCTTCCAGAGATAGCAGAGATGGTGAAGTATTTTGAGCTCTAGGATGCCCGGGAGGGAGAGAGTCTTTCTCTTCCCCGAATCCACCCTGTTTTCCCCCAACTCTCCTTCCCTGCAAGAAGGAGAAGAGAACGGGCACTCAGTACCCCATAGACAGACACCACACATGTTGTGTGCATGCTCTTTTGTTCCCAAGCTCTGCAGCCCCCATAGATGTGGCAGCTCGTAGGTCAGTGCTCCAGCACAGTGGCACTCCAGCCTTCAGCAGGGGCCATAGGGCTGCCAATTTGAATCCTACCCGATTACTTTAAAAAGGAGCCGGCACACACCAAGAACCCTGCTTTGAGGAGAGTCCAAGAGTTAAAACAGAGCCATCAGAACAAAAAAGGCCACTGAGTTTCCAAAGACAGAAGTGCAATACACTGCCAGGTGCCTGTCTGTGCTGGCATCCTCATCCTGCAGTCAGCAACCAAATGCATTTAGATGCCCTGGACACAGTACCTTCCCCCCCAACCCCCTCTTGTTTTCTCTGGAGAAAGAGCAGTCTCAGCAGAATTAGAAGTGTGTGGAAGGACAGGCACAAAATTAATGCTTTGCACAAATTGGCTTCTTTAAAAAAATGAAGTGCTTTTCTTGAGTTACACGGTGCAGAATAACCGATCAGCTTTCTATTTCAAAATGACTTTGTCTTAGATGTCCATGACACAAAGCTAAACCAGACAAAGGGCTGCTCAGCAATCTTTCCTCATTGACATGCTGCTTCCTTCCACCCCAGTTTGGGGGGAGATTTTACCACACCTAAGCTACCCTTAGCTTGTGGCCAAGGGCTTGGCCCAACAACTCACCAGCTTTGCAGCAAGGACCGTTACAACACAGGAGTGTCACCAAAGTCCTACAGCCGCACAGCAACAAGCACAGGACCCCAATGCACAACAACTTCGCAGCACAACCACCTTCCCCGTAACACCAAAACTACCTTCCTGCCAGCCACCTCTACTGCTCGGTATAAACCATCGAAACCTCATGAGCAAACCTCGGGTATATACGGGGGTGCACATCCATTATTAAGCCATAGGGTAAAACCTGCTTGGAGGGGCCCATTAGAAAGTTTTGCTGATTGCTGGGAACTGAAACTCACTTTAAAACAGGGGAGAAGAAAATAGAAGGGTTGATTACAAACCAGGATCACATTCCAGGAAAAAAGTGTCAGAGTTTGATCTTCTTTCCACAGGGGAGAAAAAGTGGGTATCTTTCCACATTTGTTGCAAATGGGCAAAAGAATCACTTTCAAAAGGTAAGAAAAAACTGTGAAAGACTGGTTCATCAAAGCAATGGGAACAGACCAGCAGCAGCAACTGGTTTTGTAAAGCTAATGATCAATCAGAAGAAACCCAGCCTCTCCTGGGAGAAATTTGCCTCAAAAAAAGAAATAACAGGAGAACTGCAGTCAAAATACCACTAAGGAAGAACAGATGCTGCCACAGGAAGGTGGAAACAGTCCAGCTCCTTGTAAGCCCTGTTTCTTGCTTGACTGTTGCTCTGTTTCCGTATCTGTATAATTTATTCCAAAGCAAAATTATTATTTTAAAGACTCCATGGAGAAGATGGAGAAGGCTGTGTGTCTGCTAAGGGATACAATGCTGGTGTTCATCCAGTGGTTATTTCTCGCTCCCACACTAATCTCAAAGGCTTTGTCTAGCCTGGGATTGAACAAGACTTTTAATTAATGGCTTCCGATGGTACATCCACACTGGTAAGGCTTATTAGTCTATTGTCCTAATTAGGCAGGGTAAGCCAGTTTTACTCCCTCATTGCCTTGCACGGGAAACCCTAGCTTTCTCACCTTGGTCTTCCCTCAAGTCATTTCACAGCTCCTCTGTCCTGACTTGCCTTTTAGAAGGACTTAGCTGGGTGAGAAGTGCCCTGAAAGAGGGTACCTTGCAACAGGCTGTGGTTGTTGAGATTGGCTTGACAGCCTCCCACTACACAAACTCCTTCCTCCTCCTTCACATGTGCCTTTTTCTGTATGTCCACAATTCTGCCTCCCCTACAGAAACTCCCATGGACGAGCACAGGAGAGGCAGAGCTTGCAATCCACACTGCAATACCTGATCATTTCAGTCTATCAACTACACCTACTCTTAAAGGGTTTTGTCAACAAGCTTTCAACTTAGTCCAATTGGTTTTGCCTAATCGGTTTTGATTGATAGAAAGATGTAAGACATAAAGACAGAGTTGCCACTGACTTAGCAGTCACGTCAGAGGTATGGGAGAAAAGGTTTCTTTTATTTCTAGTCCTCCCTTGGGAAAGCCAAGATATAATCTCTGACTTGACATTTACCTCTGCATAAAAGGGAACAGTTTACTTTATACTCACTTAATTTCTCCCTGCAACACAGAACACTGAAAGGTCCAGAGATGGTGCCAATATTTTTGGAAAGGCCAGGAAGAAAACAGGTGGAACTAGTGATGGAAAGCAGAGGACAGCTAACTTTTTAACTCAACTTTGTCTTTGCTGCTGCTGTTCTTTGAGATGCTGACATCATACTAGCCATTTGTAAATAAACTAATGGTGCAAACCCCAGAAGGGACAGATATATTTTCAGTCAGATATTAACAGACACTGTTGGCGTAAGCATGATCTGCCCTCTATCAGGACGATGTTAAGTGTGAGAGAAAAGCAGGAATATTAATTTTGCCAACTCCAGACTACTCCAAATGCTACTGGAAGCCTCTGCCAGGGATATTTTATCTTGCCATGCCTTGCTTTTAGTCTCTGTACCAGGAACTGGAAAGGGTCTTTGCTACACTTGAGATAAAGTCAACACACCTCGTGCTCATGTCCTCATGGCACTGTTGGCCAGATTCTTCCTGAACTTCAGCTCTCACCTCCTCCCCAACCACAGAGAAAAGCCTCAGGCTTGGCCTGGAGGTGTTGTAAGGCTGGACTACTTCACTTGGCTAGGCAATCAATTGTAGGGGCTGGGGCTTGCTTCATTTCGGGCAGCAGAGAAGACACCAGGCCAGTGTCAAGAGGCCTCCACTGCTTTCCCAGCTCTCCACAACTGACACAACCTCCAAAAAGTTCTAGAGCATCTCAAAGTAAAGGATGAGGAGGGAAGACCTTGACTCGTTAAGACTGATGAACAGTCTCTAGAGGTGCACAGGCTGAAGTACAAATTACTTCGGAAAAGATGCAGTCATAGAGGAAGGCCACCCAACTGCTCAGCTCTGGCTTCTGCTCCCCAAGGCGCCTCTCTAGCAATGCCAACACAGAGATATGACCCATGAAACTTTGGTGAAAAGCTGCAGGTAGTGAACGGTGCAATGCACAGCTATTGTCTTCAGACAGCGCAGGGCCAAGCTACCAACACAGGCTATTGTTCTCCCTTTCTATTTAGAAGAGCGATGACTTGTGTGAACATTGGCTTTGGACTACGTGCTTGGCAACCCCAGCAGATAAACAGACAGCATTTCCATGGAATACCATAATGTTCTGAAAGAAATAAATTTAAGTTATTTTTTCAATATTATTAAATCCAGGAGTGAATATTTTTAATATGGTATAATCCATTTTCCTAGGAACCAGCCAAGAGCAACACTAAGTTTTGCTTGGAAATGGACAGCAGCTCAGGGGAAGTGCCACTGTGCTGCCATCCTGGCCTCACCATTCCCTCGGGAACAGTGGAGACCCGCACGCCTCCCCCAGTGTCCCCAATCCTTCCCTCCTCCATCAGCATGCCCTGAACACAGCTCCCTTGAGCTCCTCCCTCATCCAGAACATGGGCAAGCCCCAGTCCCTCCTGCCCATGCTGGTGGGACTCTGCTCTCCTACAAGCCAGGGACCTTCCACTGGTCCCAGGAAACCCCAAAGCTGAGTGCTGACAAATACACAACACTACACAGGCCAGGAAGGAGCATTTCAGCAGCCTGCAGGTGGGACAGCCCTGAGCACAGCTCATCTCCTCCCCATCTCAGCAGTTCCCCCCTAAAAGCAGAGTCCAAACCCATTCCCATACACCAGGACCCCAGTCTTTTACTCCCTCTTACCTTCTCTGCCTGCTGCCTGCTCCATAAACCCTCCTATGCCATGTTTGGATGCAAGTCACAGGGTTGGCTTAAGCTGCTGTGGTCACCTAAATCAATAGGTGATAACAAAATATATGATAATGAATCCTGACCCTGAAGCATGTAGGGAAGCAAGTTAGTCATCCTGCACAAGTCACTGGAAAATCCTGGGCCACCTGGAGAATATCTCCACCTCCTAAATCCCTCTTTGTGACTCTCCCCACACATAGGACAGAGCTAAATCCAGAGGAGAGCTCCATGCCCCCCCCATCCTGGCTTGCGGGGGCATCCCGTGGCTCGTGGGAGCCGTGGGCACCCGGGGAGGCTTCTTGCTCCCGCCTGGCTCTCGGGCAGCGTTCCCCTCCGGCAGCACGGGCCAGCGCTCCGGTTCCCAATGCATCCAAAATGGGACTCGGCTGTGCTCTCCACCCACCCCATTAAGATTCAATTTGCTCTACTTTCTACTGCAATATCTGCAGAAATAAAACTCACAGCTGAGATCTGAAGGCCAGACACGGGGCCAGGAGTACGATGGAATACATTAGACTCCATTTAACTTGTGCCTCATAGAGCCCCTGGGAACTGCAGGATGTGTGCCTGCTCGGCACCCACGGGGCCAGCCCTGTCCCAGAAGACACCAGTGCCTTTGGAGCCCACCTGCCCTTGCTGCCAAACACGAATGTCTGCAAGAGGCAGTGCTGCAGGGTTCTCCCCACCTTTCCCCTTGGGCTGGGGAACGGGCGCAGCTCCCTGAGTCTGAGCATCCTCCTGCCGCCCTCGTTCGCTTTGGCTGCGGTTGGCACATCCTGCCACCACTCCTCCTGTTGTGGCCAGAGTCCCATCACTCCATCAGCATTCCCAATTATCCCCCCTCCCCTTCCTTCCTCACCTTCTGCACATCCTCCTGCCACAGGCCTCGCTGAACCTGTCTCTACCTGGATCCGTTATGCTGGCCCGGGATTCACAGCTGTGACACACTCATTCCTGGGCAGCTCCGGCACCCTGCTCAGCTTGAAATTCACCCAGGACCAAGCCCAGGGCCATGAGTTTCACATCTAAGTCAAAGGATAAGCAGGGATTGCAAGGCAGGTCAGACTTTGGGCTGATGGACCTCAGTTCCCCACAGCCATCGCAGCATCTCTCAACATGACATCTGAAGGTGATGCTGTGGGTGGTTCAACAAAGAAAGCTCTGAGGTCTCTCAAGAGAAGACATCAAGCGGATGGTCTCAGGAGACAGGGACTCACTGGTCCTCACTCCAGCTAATGGGAACGAGAATAGTTAAACATGAGAAAGTTACACCACAGGTTTCCTTCTACATCCTCCACAAAGAGCAGTACCGTCAGACCAGGGCTATCAGGAACAGGACTATCCTGGGACTCTGGCACAGCCTTCTCCTTGCCAACTGGCCCAAAGCACAGTCCTGTCCTCCTCTGTCCCTGCTCTCTGCTGTGGGACGGACTTGGAAGGGATTAAACATCCTGTCCAGAGAAAGAAAAGCAAACAAAAGGCAATGAAAATGAAGAGGGGAAAAAAAAAGCAAACAAAAAAGTTCTCTAAATTAATTTCCATTTTATTAATAGGCCATCATGTGATAGTTGTCTTTTAAAGCCTTTTAATTAATCACTCCACACAAGTCACACAGGGAACAGCTACTTTGAGCACATATGCCCACCTTCCCTCTCCCTGAAACACATTCCAGCTTGTGCTGAAGGACTGTCTGCAAGGTAATTAATTATTTGCTATTATCTAAACTAGTACTTGGCTCTCCAAATCTTTCAGGAATATCAAGTCCTGGGGCAGTAATGCTCTTTGGGGCTGAAAGAGAAAAAAAAAAAAAAAAGCTTTTGCTAAAGGCAAGGAAGGGCAAAGAGGTTGGAAGGATTCAGAGAGGGAGAAAGGGAGCTCAGCATCGGGATGAACCTGGTTTGCTAACTCTTGTTGAGGTCCATAGGGTGACCCTCCCGGGGAGGCAGGGTGTTATTTTGCTTTATAGAAGATGCAGATCTTCCTAATCAAAGGATTTATTTTTTTCAACAAATTCGAGAGGAACTGTATAGAGAACTGCACCAACTTGTAACAAAACTTTTGTTGAACACTTTGCAAAGATAAATATTCCTCAGTTCAGAAATACCAGATTTACTGCTTCTAGTGGAAACCTGACTCATTTCTCTCAAACCATGTATTTATCATAGAATCCCTTGCTTGACCACATACCATCTGGCTATCAAACCACCTGTCCACCTGAAGTGCAGGCTGAGCACTGCTGACTGACTGACTGACTAACAGTATTTCAGTATTTTAGCTCCATTCCCCAGTCACACACCCACAAAGTATGGTGCCGCGTTCAAGTCCTGCTCCAAAGAGGGGTTGTTCTGAAAACCAACATGTGGGAGTCGGGAGAGTAGAAATTTCTACTGGAAGTTCCACAAGGGACTTTGCAAGGAGGGACCCACACATCGCCACCATCACAGCTGGTGCACCGGGTAGACCCCCGCTGCTCACACAACAGACCGCTTCCAACAACTTCTCTGCACCAGCTGTACAGCCTGTGCCACCACCAGCCTGTACAGCCAAGCTCCAGCCCGATGGCTGCTGTTAACATTCCCATGGTTGACGGCACAGGGAGCTCGCTACGGCAAATTCATCACCGTCCCGTTGAGTGAGTCAATAACGAAGCTAAAAACAAACACTCTCTTGGATTATTCCCCACCAACAGCGGGGAGGCAACAGAGAGACCATCTGCCAGCAGCTCACCCATCTGATGTCACAGGCACCCAGCCCTGCTGGAGAGCAAGGGGGTGCTGGGTGCTACCCTTCCACGTTAGAGGACCCAGGGAGTGGGGATGAGGGTGCAGCCCCAGGGTTCCCAGTAACCTCCAAAACTCCAAAACCTCGACAACCAGCATGTTTCCCTCCACAGAGCCCAGCAGAAAGGCAAGACACCTGCTGCAGGGTCCCTGACATTTCAGAGGGTCAGGGTAAATCAGAAGCAGTGGTGGGAGTTTGCCACAGACAAATGAATCAGCAGAACAGATGAGCAGATCACGAAGCACCTACCCACAATGTACAGAAAGAAAAGATGTAACTTCAGGCTTGTGGCAGGTGATGGAGGGTTTGTGATGCTAAAAAAAAAATCTTAAAAATCTCAATACACTTAGATATAATAGATAGCTTTCTAGGACAAGGAAATCCTGCAATAGCTGGAAGAAAAAGAATCACAGCTCTCAACTGCATTTGTGATAAGGAAACAGAACATGACCCAACACAACATCTCTAAAAGGTCAGTTTCCCAAAACTAGAAACAATTAGACACAAAAATAACTGAGAGAAAACACCTAAATATAAGCAAATGGGACACTGCTCCCTGGGAGATGTTTAAAGATGTCTTAGTAGAGCTCTCCTTTCCCCCAAAAAGAACCCAATGCTACATTCAAAAGTTTATTTTGTTTAAAATAATATTTTTTTTAGACAAGAGCCAAATTAAGACACAAATAAAATACATAACAAATAGAAAATGCACTATAAAATTAGTAGCCATAAATCAAGACATTTTATAAAGAAAGCTAAATATATCACAAAACTAATGGCAATAGGTGTGTCAGGAAAAAAGGGAAGAGTCAATCAATACAACAGCCTTGATGCTAAAAAAGTATGATTAAATTATCCCGATACAGAAGATGTAGAAAGTATAAGCATTTCTTTTTCTCTTTGGAGATGACTTATGTCTCTGCTGTAACAGAATCTCTGAATTGCACAGCGAGCTGGGATAATACCCACCACCATCTGCTGTTTCTCACGTCTCTGACTAAAATCCTGCAGGTCAGAGGGTGTGAAAGACCTCACCAAACCCCCAACACTGACTTTTAAATAAAACCGCAACAAACAGAAACATGTCCCAGGCCAGCCAGGAAGTTCCAGAGGTCTTGGAACAATAAATAAGATTAAAAAAACCCACTCAAGCAAACAAAAAAATTTGCGTTGTGCCAATATTTTCCGAGGGCAAACGGCCTGACCCGGGAAGCGCAGGCTGGTGACCCTGCGGTCCCCGGCAGAGGCAGGGACAGAAGCATTAGGGGACAGAAACACAATTAGTGCTCGTCAACACAGTTTTCTGGTCGGGGAGCTTGTCAGACTGATCTAGTTTTTCCTCTAAGAGCACACATTTGGCTGACAAAAGTGACCCTGTTGACATAATACATGCAGACTTGTGCGTGACACTTGACTTCAGATGGTGTGACAGTCTAAGAGCAAAATCCCCCGCGCGATGCAAACATCGGTGTACAGTCTATATCCAGAGGATTAAAAGCTGGTTGAGCCCGCTGACCTCACTAGAGCTTATACCTGTGCCCCCTGCCCCCCACGGAGGTTTCGGCTCCCCAGAGAGACAATGTTCCCCACGAGGGAAAGGGGCCCATGAGGCGGCAGAAGTCGCTCTCTGCACGGGAAGCTCCAAGACAGCGCTGGTAGGAGACACGGGCTTTCAGGGACTGCACGGTTTGGCTGCTTGCTGAAGTTTGCAGCAAGTTGAGGAGAGCTAGAGATGGGTCTTTCCAGAACCTCTGCCCAAAGAGCAGGCCAAGTCGCTGAAAAATATTGGCCGGTTTTGGCACAGGTTTTCACACTTGTAAAGCTAGCAGGACCCACACATGAAAATCCATGAACTCAGCCTTTGGTTGGTCCTGCTTCTGCACCGGCCATGTAATACATGGCTCACTCTTATTCTTTCCTACACGGGGCTTAATCTGCGCTCAGTGCTCCGAGCACTTTCCAGTAACAACCCAGGACACACCAACACCCACCCAACACACATCACTCCTTCCCAAGGGGAAAGAGTATTGGAATGATTTCTCTTGGAAGGTTTTAGAGGTTAGGTTTTTTGCTTTTGAACTTCATCGGTGAAAGGAGAGCAGGGTGGCCAGATTTGTGAAGGCTTTCAGCTGCCACAGAAGTTCACCCCTTCTCACCTGCTTCCTATAAACTCATAGATGACTCTCCTGCCAGAGGAGCAGAGTTATTCCCCATGCCCTTCACTCTCAACCATTTAAGTGTCCTGCACTGTGGACATACAGACCAAAGTCTGGAGCTTTGTTTGAAGCTCTGGGACTATACAGGCAGCTCTGAGCATCCAGGTAGACAGACTTTACCATAGGAAAGCTTAGCACCAGCACTTCTCCAGTATGACTGACTGAACAACAAACCATGGATGTGAACTGTCCACCATGGAGGAAGCCTGAGGCTTTCAGTGAATCCAGATTTGCTCCGCCCACAGGCATCACTCACCTCCTTCTGCTCATTCAGCTCCAGGGAACGACAGATGTTCTTCAGGCAGCTGACCACACCAGTGAGGGTACCCCTGTGAGACCCTGCTTGACAGCCACACTCTTAGCAACAGGCTGAGCAGTGGTGCTGAGGCATGCCAAGTACCGCAGAGAGGTCCAGGGCGATGGACCAAAAACCCCATCCCCACAAGAGTGATCACGCACCACAGCTACTGAAGCGGTGCCAGTTTCACATCCCAACCTGGATCCAGGCGATACCGTTTTAGCTCCAGCTGGATGACTTTGTAGCTGGGCTCTCGCTATCTTCCCCTGTGAGCTTGCTCCGGAAACGGAGGGCTTGGCTCTTCCGGGATTTGGTAAGAGCTGACACATCCATAAAGCATGTTCTTTTCATTTATTGTACTGGCTTAGGGTAGGCTCAAACATGAGCAGAGAAACTCTTTATCCAAAGGATTTCAGTCGAGCTGCTGTGCTCCAGCTGAGCCCCTCTCATTCATGGTGCTGCTCACGCAGTGTCAGGAGGAGCATGAGCTGACCTGAGCTTCCTGATTTCTCTTTGTGCACCTCGAGGGGCAAACAGGCCGCTTGCTTCCCGACATGGAAGTCTGAACATCCTAAACATACATGATGTTTTCAGCAAAACAAGATAACAACAATTAGATGCTGGTTAGATGTTTTACCTGGCTTAACTTCAGTCCATCACCCTCTGTCTGACCACCTTGCTCGCCTGCTGCTGAACCCCTCAAGTGACTTGGCAAAGGCATTCCCAGGAGAGGAACGATGCTCAGGTCAACAAAGCAGGATGGGTCTGTTGACACCCCTCACCGCTTCAAAGCACACACTGCTGAATTCCCAATTAATCACACCCGGGTTCTGTGTGCAACGACAGCCACCTCCCCTCCAATCAGGGAGATTAACAAAGATTTCACTTGTGTTGGTTTTACTGTTGGCAGACAACAGGCTACTGATAAGGATTAAGATTTGAAAAATATCTCTGCGGTTGCTTCAAGAGAAAGCTGTTCTTTTTCACTTTTGCAGGAACTTTAACTCAACTCACAGAGGATGCAGTCTTAAGACATGAAATGCATTCGAGTGATTAACAACTTGAAAGGTGATTAAAGCAGCTAAATAGTTTCAAATCTGCTGCTGCCCAACCAGCCAGGTAACATAAACCGCTAGTTATCTTGGGGAGAAGGGAAAGGTGTCTCTATTTTTCTTTCCCAGAACCACTGATCACAAACTCACAGCATTCACATTTTAAAGCAAAGCTGAAGAGAATGGGAAATACCTTTCCCAACTCATAAATCCAGTACAGCATGTTCATGGATTGTGGATACTACGGGCTGTGTTTCGTGTACCGGTTAGAAAGCAACTCGCTGGTCGAGGCGACTGCATCCAGCACCCGCCCAAACCGTTAGCCATTTGTGTGCTATTATTAGTAAATCAACCAACAGTTAAAGGCACTGGGAAGAAATTGTCCCATCAGCTACTTTTACTCAACTCTGGGGAGTTACTCTGTACTTACAGAATATTGAGAGAGACAGAGAGAGCTCGGTATCTCCAAAATGCTTACAACTCTGTCTTATACATCATAAACACTGGAGATATTTCATTAAAGCCATTTTACAAGCTATAAAATGGAAAGTCATTTTATGTTTTGCTGTAAAAGCAGACAGTGGTGTAGTCCTCAGCAAAACATACTCTACGGTACGTTTTAAGTAGCCCTACATGGACTACTTGAAACTCCTTACAGAGCAATTTATGCCTAGTGCTATTATTTTGCTAAAATTTATATCCAGTGCTATTTCTTTACTAAAATAACAAGACTCTGAAGGAAAAAAAAAAAAAAGAAAGAAAAAAACAACAACCAAAAAACCCCCACCCTCAAAATACACAGCCTTGTAAAAACCTATTAATATCAGTATAAATAATCTTTTTAGACTAATTCATTAAGGAGGTCAATACATGAGGCTCCAAAGCAGACTTTCAAATTACCCACGGGAAAAACCACGGGAAATCTTCACTCTGCTCTCAGATGGCCACCTAGAGCACAGCAGCTTCATGGTGAGAACGCTCACACACATGCAAGGCTGGGACATAAAGGCACGAGTTCAGCGTCGTAACAGGCTCGTCCTAAAGCCCGGAGCCGCCTTCCTCTGCGCCAGACCCCGCCACTTGGAGTTTTCCTCGGCGGCGCCGGCTCTTTTTCCCTGGCTCTTTCCCGGGCGGCCGGAGGAATGCGGGCTTTACCTGCGCCGCGACGGGACTTCCAGGCTCCTCCATCCGCAGCTGCCTCCGGCAGGGGGAAATTCCCAGAAGTTGGCGGACAGAAGCCGCGGTACGGGACAGAGAGACAGACGGACAGACAGCGAGTTGTGCGCCCCGGCGGTACCTCGGGTGGCCGGAGAGAAGAAAGGAGCGGGTGCTGCTCTGGCTTATCGGCGACCCGCCACCCCCTTCACCGGGGACAGAGATGCCCCTTCCCGCCCCGGTGCAAAGGAGCGGGGCTGCCGTCCTGCCCCCCGCCGGCTCCCACCGGGCGGGCAGCGCTGCCGTGCGGGGTCCGGCGGAGCCGCGGGCGCGGTGCGGGGCCGCTCCGCTCCGCTCCGCCCGCCGGCAAGTTGGCCGCGCCGCCCCCCGCGCCCGCCCCGGCGCCCGCCCCGCGCCCTCACCGGCGTTGCGGAGCTTCTTGTTCCTCAGCACCGAGAGGATGACCAGCGCGTTGCCCAGCACGTCCACCACGATGGTGAAGATGAGCACGGCCGCCAGCGCCGTGCCGGCCCGCGCCGACGGACCCCCCTCCAGCCGGCAGCCCGGGCAGCTCCCGTTGCTCCCCGGCCGCTCCATGCGCGCCTCTGCCCGCCGTCGCCACCGGGGCCCTTCCTCCTCCTCCTCCTCCTCCCGCCCCGACGGCAGCCCCCCGGGCGGCCACCACCGCGCCGCGGGGAGGAGCGCGTCTCGGTGCCCGTCCCGGGGGGCGCGGGCCGCCCCCTCCCCGCCGGTGCCACCGCCCTGCCCGGGGCGGGGCGGGTTGGGGGGGTGCGGTTGGGGGGAGTGGGGGGGCCCGCCCGGTGCGCGGTGCGGGGCACCCGCAGCGCTCTCCGGTGCTATGGCGCCACCGCGCGGCGGCGGCGGGGAGCGGCGGGGCGAGGAGCGGCTACCGGTAGCCCCGGGGCGAGCGGGACTGCGGGTGCGGGCAAAGGGCTCAGCCCCAGGGCGAGCGGCCGCGGTGGCAGCCTGGCCGCCTGCATCAGCCTGAGCCGGCAACGTGCGCTGGTGGCCTGGAGAGCCAGCCTGGGCTGCACCAACAGCAGCGTGGCCAGCGGACCAAGGCGGGAGATTCTGTCCCTCCCCCTGCACTGGTGGGACCCCAGCTGGAGTTACCACATCCAGCTCTGAGGTCCCCCAACGTAAAAGAACACGGAGCTGTTGGAGCAGGTCCAGAGGAGGGCCGTGAAGAGGATCAGAGAACTGGAGAACCTCTCCTAGGAGGACAAGCTGGGAGAGTTGGGGTTGTGCAGCCTGAAGAGAAGACTCTGGGGAGAACTTATAGCCCCATCAGTACCTTAAAGGAAAGATGGGAAGGGACTCTTTATCTAGTAGAGATAGGACGAGGGTAACAGGTTTAAGCTGAAAGAGGGTAGACATAGATTAGATATTAGAAAGAAATTCTTTACTATCAAGGTGGTGAGACTTCTCTGGGCATGGGTTGCCCAGGGAAGCTGTGGCTGCCCCATCCCTGGAGGTGTTCAAGGCCAGGCTGGATGGGGCTTTGAGCAACCTG
>JAOTQQ010000063.1:8566599-8587012 GCA_026546715.1 Gallinago undulata | reverse complement strand
GTGTTCAAGGCCAGGCTGGATGGGGCTTTGAGCAACCTGCTCTAGTGGGAGGTGTCCCTGCCCAGGCAGGGGGGGTTGGAACTCGATGATCTTTAAGGTCCCTTCCAACCCAAACCATTCTGTGATCACCCCCGCATCTCTCCCTGCTCTACAGAGGCTTTACCTCCCTCCTCTCCTTCAGCTGGTTGCAGCCAGCAGCACCCCACTGAGGGGGAAACTGAGTCAACGTGAAGGATTTTTTGTCCAAGGAAGAGGTCATGGGCAGCAGCACCAGCTCGTACAGCCCCCGCCAGCACAAAGTGGTGCTTTAAGGAGGCCCCCGAGGAGGCAGCCGGCCATGAGCACCCTCCCTGCCCCACAGCCGTGCCGGGCAGCACCTGCAGCCCCTCCAGCCTGGGCAGCACATGGCTCCTGCCCTCAGACAGGGGTACCAAGAGGGGAGAAACCACAAGGTGAAGTTTTGCGTGTTTTCTGTCGCAAGTGTTTTCTTTGCCTTTGTTTCCCACTGAAGACACTCCCTGCAGCTCTGCAGCCAGCGTGCCACCGGCACCCTGCCGCCCACCACAGCCAGCCACCCTTCAGCCAAACCCAGCCACACAGGACGTTTTTCAACCAGTTATGTCAGAATAAAACCATTTGCTTTCATTTAAATCCTTTTTACTTATTCTAGGGTGTGCAATGTAGGAGCCCCAGCAATAATTTCAACTCCGGCAGCCCCCTTCCATGCTTCTTGGCTGGAGGAGAGCTGTGCTCCACAGGGATTTCCACCTCCTTCAGCCCAGCCTCAGAGCTGAGGCTTGTAGGTACCTTTTGGTCTTTACCCTTGCTCACCAGCGTGCACGAGAAGAGACCAAGCCCTTGTGGTCAGATTGGAGCTGTAATACAGCAACCACAGGAATTCTCAGCTTTATTTAGAAAATCAACAAGGAAAACAGGTTTTATGAGGTGTGGAGACCAGCTGTGATGTTATGCTAGGTCCTGGGGGGGGCGGGGGCAGAGACACCTCCCAGGGCTTTGGGCCAAAGCCACTGTGTGCAGGTCAAAGTGCCCGAGGAAAGGTAAAGGCTGTGTCACACCCCAGCCTGGGGGTTTTACAACTGCCCGGTCCAGCGAGTCAGTGACAAAGGAAATGCTTTGATGGCTTGTTCCCCGCCAGCAGCGCACAAGCGGCAGCCGAAAACGAGCAGCAAACAGGCTCTGCCACAGCCAGGTGGCAAAGCCAGCCCCGAATCTGCACTCCAGCTTTTTGCCCTTTCCCCACGACCAGAGAACACTCAATTTGGAAAAAAAAAAAGTGGGGTTTTTTTGAAGACAATAATCAAAATCATGCATTTTCAAATTGTCCAAAAGAGTGCTTTGGCTTGAAATTTGGGGTTTTTTTGGCTTCTTAGTTGACACGGCACTGAATTCTGCATAGTTTTGCAAATATTTCCTCTATGTAAACCAAACAATTTTGTTGACAGACTTTCGTCTGGTCTATGCTCAGGACTTACCTGTGGGACAGGAGCAGCTCGTGTGGACGCATCCTTTCAGCACCTTTCACTGTCGTGCCACTCTGCTCTGGCAGCTCTTTGCACCATTTTTAGGAGGCTCTCAGATGTATTTCAGGTGTGGAGAACTGGGACATGGCTTCAGAGGACCTGAGCTTTCCACACAGGTGTCTTGGACTTGCTAATAGAAACATAGGTTAAAACTAATGAAGATGGTGTTTGAAGTCAAGGAAAAAGCTACCTGAGTGCTTTGCTTAAAGATGGGTGTGATACAACCACTTGTCCACCAGTTCTGGAGGCTTTCAAGAGCCCCAGCAAACCTGGACCCAGAACAATTATCTTCTGCTAACACCAAACCCACCTGTTCTCTCTTCCATCCCCTTCCACCATGGAGGTGCCAAGCTGGAATGTCCCCCAGGGAACTGGTTTTGCATAGTGATAGCGAACAGTAGTTAATCGATGGATAATAGGAAGATTATTAATGCAAATTCTGCTGAACCCTGCTGACCTTCACCAGCTTCAGGGCCAGGGTGTTTATCCTGGCACTGTCTGGGATGAGAGCACTGATGGGAGCCCCAGAGCTGCCCACCAAAGATTTTGGCCTCACTTATACTTAAAAAAAACCTTGCTAGCACAGCAGTGGGAGGTAGAGGGGTCACATTTTATGAAAGAACTACAACTGGAAAAACACACACAAAAAATGTTTTTTCATCTGGTAACTTCTTTTGGTGCATAATTTATACCTGCAAAAAGCAGCCTTTTTTTTCCACAGCCCGATGCAACTGCCCTAGATGAGGTCTGCAGAGCTCTGCCAGGCACGTGTGCATCTGCACAGTTATAACAACTAATCTCTCGTAAGGCTCCTAGAAGAAATTATGATAGATGTAGTGAGCAACTGTTTTCATCAGTGGAGTGATTTAGATGAATGATTTTCAGGCTGTTTCCTCCCACCTTTCTGCTAAATGGACTCTTCTCTGCCTCAATTAAGAAAAGGCTAGCACTCTAGGAAGCTGTGGCGAGGATAAAAAATGAAGGTAGAGGTATCAGTAAGACCTTTTTAATTACGCTTTACCGGAACCTCTGACGTAAATCATACTGAAATAAAAAACATCCCCATTGTGTTAGAAGAATTTAGGCTCATTTGATTGTGCAAGGACCATGAATGTGATCCTGAGAGAATGCAGCTGAAATAGGGTCAGAAACCAGAGCGCTCCGGTACCCAAACCACACCAGGAGGGGCATGTACCTGAAAGGGCATGAACAGGAAGACCAAGCAGAATGCAATCAGTGCAAAACATTCAAGTGCCATAAATGTTTTTCAAACACCCCTTTTGCATTACATTTTGCAAAAATGTAATAGCTTTGCTAAACTTTGTGAGGCTTAGAGGGTCAGTGCCTGGCACCCTCCTGCCGTGCCGCTCGCACCCCCCGCAGCAGCCACGTGCAGAGGATGGCCCGTCCCTTGCTGAGCGTGGGACTCGTCCAGCGGCGAGAAACACCCCCTTTCCCCGCTCTACCTACCAAAGCACACAGCTCAGTAAGAGTTAATCCAGGTATGCTATACTAAATGAAAGCTCGCATAATTGAAAAATAGCTGAGGCATTAATCTTCCTTCTCGGTACCTTGAGTCCTCTTAAAAAAGATTATTTTGTCTTCAGAGACAGCTTTAATGCTACTTAATGAATCACTTATAAATGAAGGATTTCCCCACACACACACACACAGGGACAGGCTGACTGCTACACTGATTTTGTCAAAGAGACAATTAACTTTTGTCAAATACACAAGGTAATGGCTGTTCCCCACAATTCTACTACACTGAATTCAGCATATTTAAGGCAAATTTGTCTTGTCATTTTGACTGAGCCGACAGTGACATATCCATTCCCTTTAGCTGGACCTGGGGAACTCTTCATGCTTACCGGAATAATTAGCGGCTTCCTGAGCAGTCCCAGAACAGGTATCCCCCTGGATAATGAATACCAGGCTTGGAAATTCAGAATCCCAACATGAGCTCATTCAAAGGTGGTTTGGCGTCTGGCTTCAAAGAAGGAAAGACACGTGAGAAGGAAGGAGAAACGTAGAAAACTGGGGCACCAGGAAACCTTCCCCTGAACTTCTACACTGAGTGTCTCAGTCACAGACAGGTTGCAGACAAGGTTTCTTTGAACTGTAACTCCCACCCTGCAAAAGCAGACACTCTGGGGTGGCTTAGTTGTTTCCCTGCTGCAAATAGCTCCCAGTGTGCTGCAAAGGCAATTTTGTAGCATGAAGTCATCCCCAACAGGGAGATCCCCAAGCAGAAACGTTCAGTTGTCTCCCTTTTCTGCATCCCACCCAGCGCCTGCTCCATTCCCTGGATCCACACACGCAGCACAAAGATGCTGAATGAAGCTGAATCCCTCCCCTCCCACCACACCAGCCGGGCTGAGTACTCATATCTATTTCCAGCAAGAACAACAGGCAATAAGAGTTGTAATTCCTCAACAAGTGGGCCTTTTGACACAAGCAACGGCCTTTGGGAGAGCCACGTCAGCAGCCACAGAAACAGGGCTAATAAATCCTTTGCTGCGTGGGCTGTTCCCCGCTGGGGACTGGGCTGTTGAGCCCTAGACAGGACATGGAGGAGCCCTGCAGGGCTGCTCCCAGAGATGGGCAGAGGAGGTTTTCTCCACCCCTGAGTAGACCAGGTGAGGATTTTGAGGTCTCTCCTGCTTCCCGTATCGACACTGGCAGCCTGTGGTGGTTTACCACCACCAGGACGCGGTGCTCAGCCGATGGAGAACTTCAGCATGTGCTTTTCCAGAACAGTCTGGTTTTCTTGTTTAAGATTCTGGTCTAGACCCCAGATAATGGAGGTTCATTCCTTGGCACAGTCTTAGACTCCCTGAGCTGGCAAACACAGCTAAAATAAGTCATTTAGTCTGTCGGTGCATCATGGCCATTGTCTTCAAAATAAGAACCAACACCTTGTTCCACCTCCTTGTCTCAATTCTGCCCTTAAAGTCATCGTGTGGCCAGGAGGGAAAGTTATTTCCAAACCATTACCAAAGGGGAGAACCACCATTTTCTGCCCACCTCTCTCTAGCCAAACACATATAGTAGTAGTTTCTCTCTCCTCGACATTTTTTTTGTGTGTCCATTTGGACCTCGCAGCTCTTTACCGCAGAGGCAACACAGCTGTACCGTGCACGGCATAAGAGAATCTCAGTCTTGGGGGAATAAAAGCACTAGTTGCTTCAGCAATAAATAGATGAATACAGCAGCTTGCCCTGAGCTGCCATCGCAAAGAGATCAACAAACAAGCAGCTCTATTTATGCCGTCTTGCTTGCATAGAAACTCCCGACAAACTAATAACCTCGTGTTCAGCCACTTCCCCTCTTTGTCCCTGAAGCAGCAGCCTCACGCAGAGCGCACAGCCCGCTCCCCCAGAATAGGCTTTTTTGTTAATCGCTCAGAAAGCCCCGGACACAGGCCCGTTCATTCAGCTCAACTGCTTCACGCCGCAATCTAAATAAAAAGGGAAAGAAGGAAAACTTTGTATTCCTCTCGTACCCTGCATATTAAATGACACCATCAATGTTGCCTTGGGATGCGACATCAAACCACTTCCTTTGTTCCAAGATGGGATTTAAGAAGAATGACTTTGAGGCCAACTTGCCGTTTCAAATATCCCATATTTTGCCTCCCCATCTCAAACTTGAGGATGCAACATGAATGAAATCAGAATTAGCCTCGTTACACACAAGCAAGGGGGGTGACCTAGATTCACTTTGCCTCTCGGAAGGAAGTGACGGCAAAAGTTTAAAACCTGCCGTTCGGGGCTGTGGGCTGCAGCACGTTCAGGTCAAAGTCTGTTCTGATCAAATCGTGCTTTCTGAAAGGGCTTTTACTGGCGGGATGATTTGTATGGCAGGGGCTGAATTACGCATGGGATTTTTACAGCCTCCGCTAGGAAATAACTCCAGCCTTTCCGACATATGTGGAGAAGCTCAAGCTCTTCCCTGCAGCATCTTCAGTGGCTTCAACCCAGCTCTGTGACCCCAGGGACACACTGTGCTGGGGCATTGGAGTAGCCCTCGCCACCGGCCACATCAGGTAGCATCCCATGCTGTGCCCAGCTGGAGCTGGACTTGCTGCAGGCCTGGAGGTCCTAGGATGAAATGTGGATATTTTCAATGATCTTATTGAATCCCAGTCAAAAAAAATCCCAAATCAGAGAGCCCACTCCCAGCAAAGGCAGCCTGGTTGCTGTGTGGGCTGCCCAGGTGACAGCTGAGTGGTAGCACAGGACTCTGCCCAAGTGATAGGCAGATATTGAGGGAAAGACATGGAAATGATCAGGCTTGGTGGGGGTTGTTATGGTGAAATGGGGAAAAAAAAACAACCCCACAACTCAGGGAAGGTCACAACTGTTTACTCCATTAAGCTAGGAATTGATGTATTCCAGGACTAACGTTTCCTAAAGAATTTTAAGTGCTTTAGTACCTGCGTAAAAAATTCCTACATGTCCCCAAAACAAGCAAGTTATTCAAGGTGCTGCTAGCTCAGTGCTTGTCAGCAAGGCAGTGAATCTGAACAAAAAAGCAAAACAAGGTTCATGGTTCACGACAGACCGGTCCCCCCAGACAAGGGCTCTATTTGTCTTCAGGATCTGCCTTTAACTCAAGCAAAAAAAAAGGATTGCTCATCCTCCCTGCACCATCCCCATGGACCATGTGCTCAGGCGAGGGCGGGCAAGTCTTTCCCCCTTACACTGGGACCTCCTGGGTTGGCAGGAAAAAAGAAACAAGAGCATTTTGCATTTTTCCCATTGAGATTCCTCATCCAGTCCCTTTTTCTACCAGTGAAAACCAACAACAAACCCACTCCTGCTCCTTAGAGGTCTCCTTTCACCAGTCCCTTTCCATTCCATCCCTTCCACCCCAACACACCATGCACACAGGAACCCTGATGCTCCTGCAGATTCCCACCTCGGCACCCACAGGATCACCCTCAGTTTTCCCAGTGCAGCTCTTGCAGCCTTTCCCTTCCCTTTCTCTCCCCTTTCTTTTTGCGTCAGGCCAATCTTTAGGACACACCAGAGACTTACCAACATAGGTAGAGAAAGGACATAAACTTACCCTCTGGCTGTGCTTCAGTCCCAATAAAAAGGTCAGAGCTTCACAAGGAGGCAAGACTTGTTGCCCCCTTGAGAACCTGAAGGGAAAGCTCCATGCTCCACAGATAGTGCCCAAGCAGAGGTGGTTGCTCTTTTCTCCAACATCCCCAAAAGTTTGTGCAGCATCTCAGATGTTCAGCATCGCTTGCTGGGCACCTGGTCTTGCCGTAGACTTCCCTCCGTGTGTGGTGTGAGGTAGGAACTGCCCAGATGCTCTGGAGACTCTCCCTTCCACATTCCCCCTCTCCCCATCCCCAATTTGCATTGGGGTTCACCTGGATGCACACTCATCTGCATGTATTTTTCCCACACCCACTCTGCCACCCAGCCCTATGTTCAAGCTGCTTTTCCAGCTGGGGACGGCACAAGCCTGGCACAGCATGGGGTGAACCCGTCTGGGATCCAGCCAGACCACCTTACTGGCCCCTGCATTACCAGCCCAGTCAAACCATCACTGTGGGGACATTCACAGGTGATGCCACCCTCTTGTCAAAAATCACTCCCTTGCCATTGGCAGCTGCTTTCCAACGCTAAGGCTGAAATTGCTATGGTCGTCCTCTGCAAGGGGAGAAATAGCAGTCTTAAAGGAAACAAGGAGACCTCCCTTCCCAATAGCCCCCCCCCAGCAGCCTGACTTCAGGAGCTGGGGCTGGAGCAAGCTTCGGGAGTGCTTGGCACTAACTGCCTCGACACAAGCCAGCGGCACAGGAAGGACAGCGCGACACGCTGGACTCCAAATATCGAGCTCTTAATTGCGTCCCAAGCAGCACCTGGGCGCCTGCAGTAATGGGGGCTCAGCTCAGCTATATCCACCGCTGTTAGCGAGATCCTCTTTGGCTTCATCCTCATTATGGGAAATAGTCTGCTCGGATCCAGCAGCCAGCGGAGATGTTTCCTCTCGTGAAACAGATTGCTTTCTCCTGTCAATTACGAGCAGAGAGCTCGACAGCCCCGCGCAAATTGCTGGGTGAAAGCATAAATAGGAGACGTGGGAACGGATTAAAGTCTTGGTAGCAGGCTTGCCTAAAAACGGTTGATGGAAACACAGAGGTCAAGAGAAATAAAAAGTGTAGAGGTGATTTTGATGATGACTGTGCTGTGGAACCCGGGGGGGGGGACGTGTAGACCCCGCCTGCCCCTGCAGAAGTACAGCCATCCCAGCAGCGGTGCAGCAGGGGTTAACAGAGGGGCTGCAGCAAGTGGGCTCTGAAGCCACAGGTTTTTTTCCCCAATGAAGAGATTCCCTTTTTTCAGGCTATCACTTTAGTACATGTCAGTAGCGTGCATCCCACAGCTGGGAAACTCGGCACCCTGTGGGGAAAGGGAAACAATTCCCCCCTCTCACCACACTCCCGCCAAAAGCCCTGATTTCCCCAGACACTCCAGCACACCTGCAAAGCCCCGCGGGATTTCTAAGAGGTGAGAAAACAGGTCTCTGGGCTGAGATTGCACCCCAAACCTTTACCCAGTGCCCAGCACCAGTGCTCCCATTGCTGGCAGTGAGTGCCCTTACCTGGGGAAGTTAACCAGGGTGGTTAAGTTTCAGCTGAGCGTCATAAACAGACCCTTGTCCTGATGGGTTCCCATTCCAGAGAAAAGGACGAGAAAGTGTGTGTGCATTTTAACCAGTGGTCTCAGAGCTGGTTTCTTCAGCCCTACAGACCTTGCTGGCTCCTCCTGGGCCAGGTTCACAGCCCCCACTGCCCCGCCAGACCCCTAGAGCCTGCCTTTACTCCTTCCTTTGGGGAAGAAGGTAGTGGTGTCTTTTCTGCCTCTAGGTCGGCCCTGGTTTGGGGCTGAAGGGACAGTGAAGGGACAGCTTTCCTGCCTGGTACTGGCAGCGAACAAGCTGAGTGCCCATCCTTACGTCGTTCACTTTGCTCTGCCCCCTAATACATTGCTGCTCATAAACTTCCACTGCTCTTCCACCCACTCCCCATTGCCTGATCTGATCTTCAGCTGTCCCTGGACTTCCAGCCTGTCACTGTAAGGTCCACACCAACACCCAACACACGTGTGAAGCATCACTCGCGCTCACTCCCATCCTGCCCATGTCTTTAATAGCTCCATCCAGAAAACTCCTACTCGGCATCAGCTCTATACACTCACGCTCGTCAGCATTTTTGCAGGCTCTGCAGAAAAGTATTGATTCCTGCTCAGAGAGCAGTTCTGTCTGAAGAAAAGCCATTGCATTTGCCTGGGTGGGCTTTGAAAGCTGGCCCCTCTAGGCTCTTCTTTGCCTTTTCACTTCTGTCTCCCCACAGACCCACTGGGAAGCGGGGTTTGCTCACCCACCTAACCCCAGCCCCCTTGATTTCCTTCTAGACCCTGCAGTCAGAGCTGCCTATGATTTATTTCCTTGTATTTAACACTGCTAAGTGAGAGGCACCAGAAATCTGCAGCTGGCAACTTCAGGCTGCTTTCCAGCTCCTCCATCCAGACCTGCCAGCAGACGTTTTCAGTTTTGGTTCTCAGATCTCCATTACAGTCTGGTCTCAAAACAGCGAATCCACCAGCCCTCCAACTGTGCACGTTCGACTCCACAGCCTCAAAGCTGTTACAAACGAGCTGCAAGTTCCTCCCGCTCCTCACAAGAAACGGGTATCCCTCCGACGCGTCTGTCTCTGGCAGAGAGCGATACCCTTCAGATCTCTCCAGCACAGTTTGGTGCCTGGTTTTCCCTCCCACCCGATTGGAGGCTGGTAAGCAAAGGCAGCTCCCTCAGATCTGGCGATGTTAAAATTCCTCTTTATCAGTAACTCCACTTACCTCTGGGACAAGGCGGAAGGTGTGCTTGAATTTCTGCTGCTTTCCTGGAGAATTTAAGTGACACTGAGCGGTAGGTGCATCCATCCTCCTGCTGCCTTTCCCTCCGCTCCTGGGAGAGCTCTGCCCTTCCCACAGACGTCTCTGGGCCCAGGCTTTATTCAGTTGTGGATGAGAAGCGAGAGCTGCGGTTCACAACTCACATAAAACATCACTTAAATTTGAACTAACAACTTGAGAGACAAGAGATGGGAAGAAGAAAGAGAGATTTGCATGTCTTGGGTTCACCCCGCTCTCCTACAGTCTGACTGAAGAAAGCAGATTTGGAGATGTTAAGTCACATACAAAGTTTAATAGGGGTGTATACATTTCCAAACACACACCCCCAATAGATGGAATGAACTCCCTCAGAGGGGTTTGTCCCTGCTCCTGGCTGGGAGCTGAGCACTCTCCCAGGCAGAGGGGACTCAAGCCTGGCACACAGCATGCAGAGAAGAGCCCAAAGGAGAAAGCAAGGCTTGCTGAAGGAAAGCTGGATACAAATCCTACTGAGCCTGAGATACAGAAAGATCGAAATGAAATATAAATTCAACAACAGAAAAAGTTGCCAGAGATATTTAGGGTTTGTATATGTATGTTACATATACAGATACACACATATATATAAAGACCAACAAACCCTATCTGTATGCAACATGAGCAAGATGTTGCTATAGTAATCTTAATTTTACATTCCTTACATTAAGAAGATTGCAAGTTGTTTGGCACCTAGACTGTCTTTTTGTTATAGCATGTGCTGCATTTAACCCAGTGGGACTCTGTTCTCCCCCTCCTAGAGCTATAGAATTAGAAATAACTACTAACAATAATATCATCATGACTACATGGCAACCTTGGATTCAGTTTTCTTTGAAAAAGGAGAAAAAGAAACTGCCTGTGTGTGTTAGCTTTGAGTTTAGACTTGGACATGGACACATCCCTGAGGACAGCAGGGGCGCAGGGAACAGCATTGGGAGATGCCGGGGGGGTGGGATGGTCCTGGGTGGAAGTGGGTGATCAGGGGCAGGAGGAGCAGTGCCTGCTTCAGATGTCACGTGGCAGCAGCTGTGAATCAAGAGGCTACTCTGACCAAGCCAGCAAAGGCACAGGGGTACCAAAAAGGATGGAAAGCCAAGTGAGGCTCCAGCGCTGAGAACATGCTGCTCCTGCAGTAGAGGGAGGTTTCTCCACAGCCTGATGTGTCGGCATGGGATGGGAGCTTCCAGCCCATGGTGAGGGGCTCTGCCTGCAAGATGGGGAACGAAAGCTAAAATTCAAACAATTCTCCCGGAACAGCCCCCCTCTCTGGTAGGAGCCCAGCTCATTGGAGGGTGGTGAGGGGGCACCCAGTGAATGCTGGCTGCTCCCCTGCCAGCTCCGCAGGGGCACACAGCCAGACAGTGGTGTGGCCAGGCTGTGAGCATGCATCCACCCATCACCCTTGCACAAGACATCTTTAAGCAGTGTCAAAACTATGTCCAGGGCTCTCTGACCCCCTGGCGGGAGCTGAACAGCTTCACAGTGGTGAAATCTCCAGCAGAAAGCACCCAGGAGCTGCACCTACCACCAAAAATAGGAGCATCCTTCTTTCATCTCCTTTGAAGAGCAAAGGCAGCTGGTGCATTAAGGCTACCCCCCCAGTACCTTTGCCCCGCAGCAAACCCCTGCCTGGGTTCCCCCTCCTGAGAGGGGATGGGGGCTGCAGAGGGGTTACAGGACCTCAAAAGCCAGGGGTCTGAGCCCTCCCAAGGAAGAGGAGAAGCAACACTTTCCCTCCCTGGCTTTGCTGGGGCTTTGGGTGGTGACAGACTCAGGGGAGGTCTGAGGTCAGGGATCCACATGACCCATGGGCACATCCCATGCTCTGCAGAGGCAAGCGCTGCCTTTCACTGAATTTCACTGAATTTTGAGCATTCTCACCTGACAGCGGCTCCCGGGAGGGTTTATTTTCTCCAGATTGATGGTGTTTACAACTTTGGGCGTCTTCTCAGTCATCTATGATCTCTGGCCACAAGCGGGTCTCTTTGGGACACTGAGTGACAAGTATTGTTACTGTGCCAAGGAGATGGGACTCTCAACTGCCCATGGCAGGCAGATCGCTGCGAAATCATGATTTATCTGGAGTTAAATTAAGTTATGTCTCTCTCCCCTGCCTGCCCTGGCAGTGGCTGCATACAGGTGTGCTGTATTTCTTCCTCTAAAAGGGAAAACACAGGGCCATTTACCAACGGCTAGAGATCAGAAGGTGCCCGAGTGTAAACTCCAGGACAAAGCTCATCTGAGCGCATCTGAGGGAGGGAGCTGACAAGTGACAAACAGCCAGAGCTGAGTTTGCTCTATTTTGGCTTATGCCATTGCTTGGGGAATCACGGGAAGGGAAAACAGGTGAATTATTGTCACCTCCAGACTTAAACAAATGGAGGCTTCAAACAAAATTGCATTGCTTAGACATTCAGAGGGGGAAATATTTACCTCGCGTGCAGAAATAAATGTTACAGTTTATGAGTCATATAAAGCCTTTTATGCTGAAAATCCCTCTCCGGATGAGGATGGGGATATTTCTCATTGTGGTCTTGATCCATCCAATTTATTTGCAGAGCAAAAGGATCAGTGAGGGCCTTATTCCCCAGAAGATCTGGCAATGAGAAAAGTTCTTCCAGTGGGGGCTGGATGCCCACCTGTGCCTCCCCATCCCAGCTCACGCAGGTCCCTTCATCCACCCAGGCAGCCCCCATCACCCCTGGCACAAGAGGCTCTGGGTACTTTGAATCAAAGGGTTTAGAGCCCTGGTGTGCTTGGCTGCAGTCACAGGGCTGCTCTGCAACATGGCTGTTCCCCAGTGCCAGGGGATGGAGTGGGGCCACAGCACCAGGGGTTCCTCCAAAACCTGTTCACAAGCAAAACCAGGCTTCAGAGGGTCACGGAGCTGGTTTCAGGGTGCAGGAGGAGCAGAGCAAGGTGGAGCACAGGGACAGGCAGGAGGAAGAGGAGGGTGCTCTCTCATTCTGCACCCCTGGGTGCCCACCCCACAGGGACACAGGGTCCCAAACGCTGTCACCCGCTCCTTAGCCCGTTACAGAGGTGTGTGTGTGCACCAATACACATATTAATGGATGAGTCAACGATGGGTGACCCTAACCCTTGGGGTGCACTATGCCCCAGCCACTGGCACCACATCTGGGGAGACAGCTGGCAGCAGATCCTGGGAGCAGCAAAGGCAGGAAAAACTCATTGGTGTGCAAGGAGTTTGGGTCTTAAGGAGACTGGAAGTGAGTTCAGGCAGTGCAGAACAAGCCTGCCCCAATTCCTCTGCCTTTTGGGAAAGACATTGCTGTAGCTAGAGCCTCATGCCTTCTGGAAAAGCACCATTCCCTCTATTGCTGATGATTTATTTGGGAAGAAGATTCATTTTTCACTGATCATATTAGAAGCACAGAATGGATTACAGCATGGAGTAACCTTGATAGCTGAGAAATTCAGTGTATGCAAATGTGAGCCTTAAATGGCTCTTTCTATGAAAGACTGCCTGTAGGGGGGACATCTTTGCGATATGGCACCAACAAATAGACTGGTATTTAAAAGCAGGGACTTTGCCACAAGCCACAATACATGGTTTGCTGACATCTACAAACAGCAGATTTTCCCTGGGGGAGCACAACTTGCATCTCTGCTCTTCAAACCTGCTCATTTCATTGCACAGCCCCATGCCTGTCTGGTATACCAGACAACCCACACCAAAAGATGCCAGGCTGCTAAAAGCAAACCACTAAGTCACCTGCAGCATCCACGAGCTCCCAGGCCCACCCATACCCTTCCCTCACACCTGAACTGGAGCCTGAGGGCAGACAGGAGGGAGCACCAAGGGTCTAGAGGTGTTTCACCCTCTCCCACCTTTGACAGCCCCTCGGACCTCAGGCATTAGAGCAGAGCAAGCACAGGTACGAAGAGGGATGAGATGAAATTCGTGTTTTTCCTGGACTGCCCATTGCCTGGGCCACCTGGTGCCAGGATGCATCGAGCATCCTCCATTGGGCACCCCTTGCAGCACCCGGGCTGAGGTGCCATCTCCAACCAGCGCAGGGATGGACAGGGATGCACAGGGATGCTGTGCAGTGCGTGGCAGCTGCCTGAAGATGGCAAGCCAACACTGCAGTTTATAATACATGCAAATAACCCCATTGGAAGAAGAAGGGGGCTCCCTACAAATAAGAGGGCTATATTTTCTTTGCAGCCCGTGTAATGCCAGAGCTGAATTTAAATTGCGGTGTTTATCAAACAGGTCTGAGCTTTTTTTCTTTCCGCCTCTTTGTTAAACACTGCCCGTCTTGCAGAATTTCGAGCAGTGCTCCTGGTACTGCACCAGTCCTCAAGCCCAAATGCAAAGTCTGAGGAAGAAATTGCAATGCATCCTTTGGCACCAGGGAGCCATAGAGCTAGTGTGTGCATGCAATAATTTATCCTAAGCCTTCTAGTGGCATTTTATGTCTTTTTGCTGTAGTGCTATTACAGCTTTGATTACTCCATTTTTATGTTTGTCAGCACAGCATATGGGCAAGATAATTTGTATTCAAAGTATTAAACTGGTAATGTAAATTATTAAAGACCCAATTCATAAAAGCATTACACACCATATGCAGATTCCTTCCCCTGAACTCTCCCTTCCTCCTCCTCCCCATTTTGCAGACCCAGCTTCATGCCGCTTGAGCGGGACCGGGACTGCTGCCAGCTCCCACCCCACGGCCACCAGCTTCGTCCCAGTGGATGTCAGATGAGGACCCAGCACCTTCTTCTCTCTCCTGCCTCCTGCACAACTCAATCCCCAGGCGCCTGTTGCCCATCAGCATCTCCGAAAATATGATAGAGGAGAAACTGTTTTCCCATTTTTACCCCAACCCCCATTTGCCCTGTGCTCTGCAGTACAAAGTACATCTATCTCTGAGTATCACCATTGCAAGAAGGTGTTGGAGGGGGCACAGGGAGAGATGAAGACGACTGCTGTGGTGGTCCTATCTCATTGCCTGTCTGAGGTCTCATGACTGCAGGACAATGGGAACTTGCCACTGGTTTTGCAGAGGGGACTGCCGTTCCTGTGGGCAAGCTCCCAGCCCTCAGAGGCAACAGGTCACCTCTGCTAATACTCAGCCTCAACAGGATTCCAGCAGCCACTCCGAAGGGCTGGGGGCAGCGAAACCTGCCGATCCTGCAGGGAAATTGGGCTTTTCAGCTGGAACCCCTGCAATAACGGGCAACTCATTTCAGTAGCTGTTTACCAGACCATACACAGTACCATGTAGAGCAGATGCCATCTTCTGTTTTTCTCATTACCAAGATTTACTGTCTTATAAGCTTATTATTGACTGAGGCTTTAGGCTTTCTTTGGGGCTGAGGCCAAGGGGAATGCAAACAGCCAGCAGCTCCTGTTTGCAGGAGCATCCCCTACCCAAAACCTGGACTCCTCTACTTCATAGCAAGGGCTTTGGCAGCCCAGAAGGGCAGTGGGGAGATGTAACGTGCCCCATCTCTGCAATGGGGTCACTGAAGCCCCCCGGCACAGGGAAGTTCCGATGCATTGTGCTGCTGGCAATTCTGAAAAGTAAAATTAAAATGGAGCAAGAACTGGGGCTGCAAAACACTTAACTTCACTTAGTCTGTGTAAAATCACACAAGTTTCCCCACAACACACAAAATCTTTCCTGGCTTTGCTTTTCAGGAGAAACACACTCCCTCCTCCCATCCTGGGGGGAAAAGGAGGATTTTGTATCCAGCTTCCAGAGGTTTGGCATCCAGGGGGCCACTGGTGACTCCAGGGTAGTTGAACCACTTCTCCAGACCTCCTCCTTTACAGCCAAAACCTGCTGCTAACATAGACCAAGAGGCAGGCTCTCTGGGACTCAGGCACCCACCAAAGGGGCTGGTTCACCCGTGTGCCCATGCACTGCCTGGCAATCCCAAATCGCTCTCACAGCACCTCCCTAAGAGCACATGGAAAACCCACAGACATCATGTTTCAACCCCAGCAGGACATGAAGGCTCCCAAAGAGTAAAAATGCTGCTGGTACCCCCTGGATTTCAGCTCTGCTGTTCTGTCAGGTCTCCCCCAAAAAAAGACTAGGCAGTCTTGCCAAAAATAGATGATAAAACAAGGTACTGCAGCAGGGGCTGCTGGCCATCGGCGCTGTGCTGAGAGCCCAGGGGCTCAGCGTGTGCGCAGCTAGCAGGTAAAGCAAGAACATCCCACACAGCATGCAAAAAATGGAACCTTGGTCCTTCCCTTCTCTCCCTGAATTTTGCATGTCTTTGACACAAGACAGGCATGTTTTGCCGAGTCAGCGTGTTCAGTAGGTGCTGCCACACGGCCGTGTTGGGCTGAATCCTCAGTCCCACTTTTAATTCCCTGGGGCATCATGTCTGGCAGTGACTGGCATGTATCCTTCAACCACCCTTTATTAATGTCCTGTCTGGGTCCCTGCTGCTCTGGTGCCTGCCCCTCTTCTGCAGCATTGATTTTATTTTATTATTTTTTTTAATTAAAAATCCCCTTGCTTTTATCATCCCAAGCATGACCCAAAGCACCAGCACCACCAAGTGGTTGCATCTCCTTTGGGGTGACTCATTTGTGCCTAGAGGTCCCCTCTTTACGTTCCCCCAAACCACTTTGCTTCAGCTTTGCCAGAGACAGGGCAGGGTGGGAGTCACAGCGCCTTCCTGACCACGGCATCTACCCCAAACATCTCGACGACGGCTTGCTCAACGCGATGTTCTCCCCTCCAGGGGCACGCTGCCGGTCAGGCAGCAGTGGGTATTTGCTGGGAGCCCTGCGAGGCTCCAGCTGTGCACAGCCACGTTGTGGCACATTACAGCTGTGGCCAAAACTGAAGCTGCCAAGGCAGGTTGTCCAGGAAGGGTCTGAAAACACCAGCAAAGCAAAGTGCTGGAGATAGAGGAGGAGAAATGGAGCGCATGCCACGAGGCTGGTAAAGAAATTACTTTTGGGGGGAAAACAAAAGCAAAACAAACCACTACTTGGCTATTTCTGTTCACAACATATTTGGAATTCCTTCCCCAATATTGTGTTTTCAAAAGGGCAAAGGCATTTTTTCAACTCATATTTCATCATCAAATGAAGAAAACCCCACGCATCTGTCCCCTCTCCACCCATGTGGCACCCCACGCCACGTCCTCATGCCCACAGGCGGACGGGGGTGCAGCAGGACGGGGCAAGCGAAGCCAACCCTGGATACACAACGCTGCTCACGACAGATGCTGGTGGTGGCAGAAGCAGCCCCGTGCCGCAACAACAGGCTCAGCTTCAGGAGAGCCAGGATCCACACACAAGAAGGGCTCGGATGCCCTGAGTTGGGTTTCTCTCCCCCTCTCCCACGCATTTGCTTTTCTATCGGGCTCTGCCCAAAGAGCGGGGAGCACCGTGCGAGGGAGAGCCCGAGCATCCGCTGTCTGCACAACACCAGCCATGTGCAAAGAAAACCCCAAAACCTCAAAGCAGCAAGCAGCGGTGGCGTGCACAAACAGTGCCGGAAAACCCAAGCGGGTCCCCCTCCAGCTTCAGAGGGCGAGCTGCTCCCGCTCCGCTTGCGCTGCCCACTGGGTTCATGTTAAACGCCCAGAGCTCTGCCGGGGAGGGCAGGGTGCTCCATAAACAACAACAGAAATTGTCATTTCGGAATATATCCACAGAGAGCGACCGCCATCCCAGTGCGCTGTTCGTTTTCGGCGTGTATAACCCATATAATGAAGACGCAACTCACCCCGGCAGACAAGCTAAACAGCAGGCTTCCAGATGTCCACCCTGCTCGCCCATCTCAGACTCCTAATCCCCTACTTTGTCTGAGCTCTAGCTGATTTCTGATGCGTTCAGATTATCCAGCGAGCATAACTGCTAGTGAACATCTGAATATTTCCCCCTCCATCTCACATTTCACCTTGGAGGAGAAGCACTTTACAGAGCCCAGGCCCTTCTTTATCAAGCCAATTAGTGTAACACAAAAGCAGTGAATAGGACCAGGCAAAGCTCAATGGCCTGTAAAATCCCCAATATTTCGAGATGGGCTGAGGCCAAATATGACTGTTTTTATAAAAAAAAGGAAAAGCCAAGGGTGAGTAACCAGAGCGCCGGCCTTTCCAACCGCATTAAAAAAAAAAAACAAAAAAACAGCAAATTCAACTCACATACAAGCCAGTTCATGTATCGTAAAGGAAAGTTTACAAACAGAGCAGCTATAATTCCTTCTATAACATTGGAGGACCAAAGTTTGCAAGGAACAAAAGGAAATGATTAACAGGGGAAATATGCAGGGTACAAAAAAGACTTTTTAGTCCAAAAAGGGATGTCCATATTTAGAAACACTTGATTCCTGTTGTCAGGGCCCTGCTTTTTCCTGAATGCGTTTCTCCCCCATGAAAGAAAGAAGTCACAAAGGGAGTTTGTGCACAGCCATGTCACATGCACACAGGGCACCGCTGATTTTTTCCTCCAGGATTAAGGGAAAAATGCAAAGATTCCAGAGCAAGCAAATAAATAAATAATAATAATCATGTCCATATTTAGGAGACGGCTTGTAGCAAACCATCAGCTCCTGCGGCAGGATCCCCTCTCCCACCACAGACCCCCAGAGCACTTGTCGGGGTGGGCTGCCCCCCCTCGGACCCTCCCCAGGGGCTGCCCGAGCACCCACCTCTGCAGCAAGAGGGCGGCTCTTGCTTCCCTTGTGCTGCGGGGCCAGAGGTGATCCCTGCAGCTTTACAGCTCTGCTTTGGGAGAAACTGTCACTCAGCAACTCTGCAACGTGCTCTGGCACAGCCTCGTCACCTCCTGGGAGAGCCAGCACCCAAGCACAGCATGGGAAGGGGTAAATGGGGAAGACACCTTACTGGAGCACCTCCGAAGGGCAGGAATCTCATGCTTAGAACGTATATATGAAGGCACTTCCCATCTACACATTAATCAACACCTTATCTCACCTTGCAGCAGCTTATTTCTGTTCCCTGCCCTGAGAAGGTGTCCCCAGCCCAGCCCAACAAGCACACTACAGAGAGCCATCGCAGCCCTGGTACAGCCCAGCATGTTTCATTGGCCATAACCATCTCCACGAGAGGCCCAAGCACAAGCAACAAACATTTTTGAGACCACCCGTTCCCTTCCATCTATACGAGCTGCCGAACCTTATCTCCCAGGGCCAGCTGCGAAATACAGCACCATATGGTCCCCGACACAGAGAGAGAGAGAGACCCTGCGGGCTGGATGCCGTCTGCTTGAGACCTGGAGACCCACATCCCTCAGCTGCCTCCCGCTCCCGTTTCCCACCTCCATCCTCACCGCTCGGCTCCACGTGAACCGGCCGGTCCGGCACGCTCCCAGCTGGCAGCAGCTCCTCTGTCCTTGCCCTGATGCTGCCACGAGCACACAATCTCAGGGGAACCACACCGGCGGGTGGTCTGAGCCACCTGGAGGTCCTCCCTAAAACATTTAACTAGCGGGAAGACACTGGCCAGCCGGCTCTCAAAATTTGGGAGTAAGTCACACCACCCCAAATAAGCCGTCGGGCCAGATTTGCTGATCACGGCTGCTTCGCTGGGCAGAGGGAGGGCACGGAAGGGGAGGGGAGGAAACAACACAGGTGAAGAAATGGGTTTTTAAAAGCTGAGGTCTGTGAAACAGCACCTGAAAATTTCCACTCAAATATGAGAAAAAACTACTTCACAGTGAGGGTGCCAGAGCCCTGGAAGAGGCTGCCCAGGAAGATCGTGGAGTCCCCTTCTTTGGAGATTTTCAAGCCCCACCTGGATGCAGTCCTGAGTAACATGCTCTAGCTCTGGGCAATCCTGCTTCAGCAGGGGAGTTGGACTAGATGATCTCTAAGGTCCCTTCCAACTCTAAAAAATTCAGTGAAATTCAGTTAAATAAGCTTTGGGGAGGCATTTATTTGCAGGGGAATGGAGAGGAAAAGGCAGTTGGAAGCTTCTTTCCACTTCACAGTTGTAAAGATCAGCCCAAACTGCTGTTGGAGTGTCATTTTTTTTAAAGATGTCACCTTCCAGTAGATGAGTGTCAAGGGTGATCTGCCCTCTCGTCTGTGGAGAGCAGCAAGAAATGGGATGCGAGTGGAAAAGGTGAGGGGCTGTGCCTCTAAGGGAGACACCTTCACCTTCTCCCCAGGCAAGGCACTAAGAGGGGAACAGGAGAAAACAAACAAGGCCCAGGGTTCCTACATTCAAAACCACTGAAGGCCTTTTGCAAGTTGCTCTCAAGGTTCGAAACACCAAGTCTGGTCTAGCTGATTTATTTTTCTTTGCAAGACAACTCTCTCTAGAGGGGAATCACCAACAAATGAAACACGAGTGACAGTGAGGAACGAGAGATCTTTAATTAGGCAGTTTAATGCTATTTGCTCATATTTTATTCCGCTTCCACAGAAGTCCTTGGAAACAAGGGTTTCCTTTATGACTTTTACTGACACCTTGATCTTTGAGCTTGGTCTGAAAAACCTCCCGGCAGCTTGCAAAAGTTACGTTACTATATGAAGCAAGAGCAGACCCAGCACATGCTTCCTCTGGCTCTCCTGCTACCAGGGAGCTGCAGGTAACAACACCCTGAACAGCTGCAGAAGCCAAGCCTATGGAAGATCCCCAGCCTGAGCTCTAAAGAGAGCAAAACCTAATCAATGTGTCCTTTAAAAAAAAACGGAGACCAAAATGCCCCTGCTCCCACCATTCTCAAGCCTCTTTTGCCAGACCATGAATTATTGCTGGTACATCCCAGGTAACACAGAGCAAAAGAGCAATCATGCAGCAATTAGCAGCGGGCAAGAGACATTTGTCTCAAGCAATCCCCCAAACCACTTCACCCTTCTACCCTTTCTGTCACTTTGCTCTGCTCTGGTGAGACCTCACCTGGAGCACTGTGTGCAGGTCTGGAGCCCTCAATAGAAGAAGGACATG
>JAOTQQ010000063.1:8525733-8554351 GCA_026546715.1 Gallinago undulata | reverse complement strand
CATCCCCGGTTTGTGGGGGGTGGGCCCCTTCCCCCCCCCCCCCCCGGCCTACAATAGCCATTTATTGCTAATTTCTGCCCTAAAGCCGTCAGGGCCCGATTCCCATTTCAATGGCACTGTTTGCAGAGCCGGTTACTACTGTGCATAATAGGGAGGGAACTGAGCCCAAAATAAACTCCGCTGACAGTCCCAACACGCGATGGATGGAAAAGGAACTACAGAGCAAGAAACCGAGTGTTTGTTGGGGTGGGAATCAGAGAGTTTTACCCACTCGTTTGTCAAATAAAACACCAAAACAATTAACTTGAGTTACTATTTCTAACCTACTTCCTCAATTCGTTTGGTATTAACTTTCTAGGATTTGGTTGTTATTATAGAGGCTGGTCGTACACAAGGAAATCTGTAAACATGCCCTGCTGACTGAAACCAACCCAGCGCGGCTCTGGGGCCAAGGGGACAAGGGCTCCTTTGGTTCTCTTGGAAGAGCTGTTTCCTATAAGGTGGCTGCCAAATGGTTAAACTGGTATTAGTGGCTGACCACAATTGTTGGTTGGCTCGGAAAAAAAAAAAAAAAAGCTGTTATTTTAAGGCTGAAGTGGTAAGACTCAGAAACCACCGTATACTGTTATGGGCTGGGTGTAACTGCCACCCTTCTTCTATGATAGCCAGAAGAAACAGTTGACCTCTTTAAGGAATAGATAGTGAAAAGAAGCCTCCACCCTGAGCTGAGATGCTGACAGGCACTGGGGGTTTACCCGATATTGCCCTGTGGAAGAGCTTATGGCTATAACAACATATGGTCACAGGTTGCCTTTGCCGGAAGAGATCAAAACAGAACGACTGATGAGACACAGAGGAGTGCCAACATCCTGCTGACAGATCCACTGGGGAGTATGCAGAATTTCACCCAGGATCTTCTTCAAAGTCCCGCCTGGATTTCTCCCTAGGGGTACACCTTCTCAGCTGGTCTAGTGAGTGCCCAAATCCAGTTGTCATCCACATGCAGAACCGCTGAGGCTTATATAGACCTTACACCCGCGTCCTTGAGCTTTCCAAGGTATATATGGTAAAACCAGTCTTACTATCCTCTCGCCCTATTTCTGCCTTCCAAAACCAAAAGCATAAAACCAGGGGTTCATTCACAAACATTAATGAGCCTACCTGAGGGACTGTATTCTGTAGCATCATCATAAAATAAGACAAGCAATACTATTGCAGGAAAATCTCTTTGTAGCTGACAAACATCCCTCTCACCTATTTTTAGGGATACTTTAAAGTGTTTCAAACTAGTTGAATAATTAAGGCTTTTTTTTTTTTTTCTTGGCTCTGGAGTTGCACAATTTTTTGATCTGAAGCACTTTCTTCCTTGAACCACATTCTCATCCGATAGAACACACCAAGCTGGGAGCATTACAAAGGCGAGGGGTGGCAGCCCCCAATGGTCAGGCTTGCTCAGGAGCTTGCTTCAGACAGACACCTGGTATCGAACGCACAGTCCTGCTCGTCATCTCCGGAGCATCCCTCCCATGTCTCATAGGCCAGGGGAAACATTCCCCAAGACGCTTGTTCTAAGAAGGCCAGGAAAGTTTTGACAGCTGGTCAAGGGGCAAAGGAGATATTTTGGTAGCTGAGAGACAGCTGGGTTGAAGGTTTTGTCCTAGCATTCGCAGCGTGGTTTTGAAAGCAGCAGAGGGCTGAGTAGCAAATGGGTGAACATAACCCCTATAGGGAAAGCTTCTACTTACCTCCAGAACTGTCACTGCTGAAAGAAATTATCCCGCAGTGCCCTCTGCACTGCACATTGCACCTGGCCCCCACGTCTGAGCCCTTTCCGGCAGTGCACCAAGAAACCAGCCTAGAAAGTTGGCAGAGCAAATCTAACCTTTTGCTGCAACCTCTTCCAGGCCATGCAGTCCCACTTCCTCCCGTTCCCCAGCTCTGGCCTTCACCTGACCCCTCTGGGAGCTAAGGCACACAGAATAAACACAGTCCAAAATTCAACCTCCTTTTTTGCTGGGTTAGTTTTCTGCTGGATTACCAGACTGAGCCAGCAAACCAAGGAGTCAGGTGAGTACCAGAGCTGAGGCAAAGGAGGGTGCAGAAAGATACAGCCAGGAGCAGGGACATGCTCCTAAAAAGTGTGGGTTTGGCAAATTTTAGGGGCTGGTTGGTTGGTTTGTTTTAATATTACAGATTACCGTGTATTTATGCTGTAGGAAGCACGAGAAGAAGACCCAACCTAAAAGAAATTTCAGGATGTCTTGCTCTTGGCAGAGAAGGCAGCAAGGTTTGCAATGACACTAGAAGAAGTCAATGCATAGTCTTATACCTTCCCTTCAGAAAGTTCTGGCCTGATCCTCACCATGATCACTACAGGAGGGATTTATTGTGCAAATATATGCTACACTTTTAAGCAATTGTCAGCCATCCCCTGCATCCCACAGCAGGGACCTAGGCTAGGAAATATCTTGAATATAAGGACTGAGGCATAAAATTTGGTTCAAGGTCCCATAGTAAGCAGACAACTTCCAATACTTGCAGTAGCTTGTTGCTAAGAAGACTGACCACAAAGTCCCGTCCCAGCTGGAGTGGCCAAACACCGAAGGCTTCTGGCCCAAATGCATCATATTGGTGCTGTCCGGGAAACAGCAGCGATACAAACAGCTGAGGTTGCACCATTACCTGCCAAGATGGAGTGACATCTCCTCTTCAGCTAGGGATGATAGAACAGCGAGGCTGCTGTGAAAAAATCTGGAATCACCAAGGAGTCCTCCAACAAATCAACAGTTTATATAAATACACTTTAAATTCAGGAAAGTCATCCACGGTTACAAGTTCTGATCCCTAGAACTGGAAGTCTAGAGTGAGTTCACCTACTCTTCAGCCAACAGGCAGATCTCATCTGAACACTAGTGACAGCTTGGTGGGCTCGGCCTTCTCACAGCTCTGTCCTGCTCCAGCTGTGCCAGATGACTAGCAAAATAAGATGTATTTAAGATGTTCAGAAATCAGAAGTCTTGAAAAGGACCAGAGCAATATGGAACACCACACGATGGGTGTAGTAAGGAAACTGCATCCTCACCACCACTGGTGAGCTCTACAGCTCAGCCAGCCGTTCTCACAATGTATCTCCACTATCTTGTTCCCTTTGGTGAGACCATGAATGCCTCAGAGGGATCTTGGAGGACAACACGTGTGTGTAAAAGATCAGTCCTCAGGACCTTTAACAAGCTTCCCAGTCTCAATCCGGATTGTCTTGAGGTAGGAAGTTAGCCTGACTTCAACTCTTGGTAGTTTCATTAGGCCTTTGCTCAGCACTTGGGATGATTTCAGCCAAAGAGTGGGTTTGTCCAGTATTGGTCAGAGCACACCGTGCTTTTTGTGTTGGCTATGTTAATCATGGGCAGCATCACCTGCTAATAACTAACAAGAGGCTGGTATGGATTCACACGTTGAAATTTCAAAGTGTCTCAGAGAATTAGAAACATACCAGTCACAGAAAAATGACTAGGGCCCTCGATGTAATGATGTCCTCGAAATGAGCTACTGTGTCTGAAAAGCTTCCCAAATACACACAGTCGTTTCCAGGAGGAAAAAAACAGTTACCTGGTTCCCTTTTGCAGGGGGAGGGGACACAGCTGAAATACACAGTGCGTTGCCAGAGCAATTTCATTCATGAGGAGCTTCTCGGGCTCAAATTTGGCAGCATCACTGGGAATAGCCATAGTTCTCTTGGTCTACAGTATATGCTCTTGGAGATACGATATTTTGCCCCATCAGCCTTTATTTTCCAGTGCTGATACCCAAGTTTCCACCTTTCTATCCTCCAGCTGATGCAGGTATCAGAAAGCCAAGAAAATCTGTAGAGGGAAAATAACTGCTGTCAGGTATTGGATACCAACACAGCATCACTCCTTTTGCCCCGTACCCAGCTTTGGAATACATTTAGCCTACAACCGTGTGGTTAAATTAGGAGCACCCATGTTGTTGTGCTCCTGACTGCTGCACTGGGGAGTCTATTCGAGGCAAGGAGTATAGGAGGCATCAAGAAATCTCACTGGAAAGCCTGGGGCCATCTGCCCCCTGTCCTCCTGAGCCAAGAAGTCATTTTCTGAGGCCTTCTAGGCCACAGAACACCATGGGTCACAGGGAAAAATAGAAGTCTCCCAAGAAGAAACATGGTTGGTGTTCACAGGGTGAGGAAGTTCAGGAAAACATTTCTGACAAATATTCAGTTCTACCAGGGATGCAACTCGGTTCCCATCAAACATTTTTTCAAGCAAGCAGGAGACCCCATGTCAGCATGCTCAAGATGTGGCCTTGGTAGAAACAACAAGGGGCTCTGTCACAAGGAGCTAGCTACGAGGCAGTTATCTGCTGAAGGGTCCTTTCCACCAGCCCCAGCCCCAGCCCTTCCCTTGAGGCTGGGACCGCACCAGACTCTGACGGTTCGCAGGCTGCTGGACTCCAGTACACCAGTTCCGTGAAACTGGTCCTAGCGCAGACACAGCAATCCCAGCACATCATCGTAGGTTCCTCACGGCGGCGAGTCCAACCGTCCTGCCCTTGGCAAAGCCAGTGATTCCAGTGTTGATACCCAAGTTTCCACCTTTCTATCCTCCAGCTGATGCAGGTATCAGAAAGCACATCTTTCTGATGTGGGTAAGCTGCAGTTTAAGGGGTATAATTACATCTCCATTTGGCGCTTCCACTTCTCTCTGGATCACATCTTCCCAACCCTTACCCACTGGCAAAAATCTCTAGCAAAGACTTGACCCGAATGAAAAGGCTGATCTAAATACATCCATAAGGTTCTGCCAGCAATTAGGAATAAGGACGGGGGGAAATCCCTCCTAGGAATCTAATAAAGCCAGGAAACCTTTTTAAGCAGAACCAGCCTATGGGAGTGACAGAGTTGACGTCTAAGGTTGGATGGACAATAGCGACATGAAAAGTGTTAAATGACCTGTTCATCTCAACAGCATATTCATTAGGCTAGTTAGGGGGCTGTTTCAAAAGCCTTCAGTTTGGACCTAGCTTCTCCCATCACTGACCTTCTGTGTTAACATGCAATAGAGACGAAGAGGCTCAATTAACCCTTCTCTAACTGGTGTAGTCAAAAGCTGTTGGCAGAAGTTTGGTTTACAAGTTGAAGAGCTTTTTTTTTTTTCAGTTTAATTTTTTTTTCATTAAGAGTTTGACTTCAGTAAAGGTGAAGAGGAATCCCTCTGTATGAAATCCTCCCAGTCTTACAACATGTGGGATTTCCATGCATGGATTTTCTGATGCCCACAGCCTGAGGCTGAATTCCAAGTCCTGTAACTACAGTAAAATATTTGTAATTGCTCACTGGGATGTCGGCCAGTGAGAATACTTCCTTTTTAACCTATGAAACAAAAAGAGTTATCTTAAATACATGCTGAAAGTAGAAAATAAAATTAGGAACGGTGTTTAAGGAGCTTGCCAACACGCAAGTTCAGGGAGACAGAGGTTAATCTGATCCCAATTCAACGACGGGAAACCTAATGTTCCAGCAATTAAAATATTATCCCAGATGAACAGGTGACCCCCCCAAATGCCCTCACGGGGTGGCACAGCCTGTTATCCCCTGTAGCCATATCCCATTAAGCTGACACCTCTGCAGGGGTAGGATACGCTCCCAGTTGCACATACAAAATTAATTATTGTTAAATGCACTTCATGGGGACTGAGGTGAGAAATACAAGTTAAAATAATTGACAGTCGCATTAGGCAGCAGTTCAAAACCTCCTTGCTGTATAACCACAGGCAAGATAAACAGAAACTCATGGCTACCTTCACAGGTGGGCTCCCCCCGGCTTCTTGTCACATTGTCCCCGCCCCTCTTGGCTTTTTTCTTCCTTTCTCTCCCTTCTCCCCCTCCTGTTTTTCCTTCCCTTCACACCTCATCCTGGCTCTTCCCCAGCACACACGGCCAAGCTGCCCGGGGGGGGCAGGCGGGCAGTTTGCCCCTGCACACCTGCTCCAAGAGATTTGCTGCCCCAGTAGAGGACCTCCTACGCCACCAGTCTCCTGGAAATCGCATGCCCCCTCCCCCCCCATACTGCCTCCTTACGTTCCCGGCTCGTCTCTGCTCCCTCATCTAACACATCCTTTCTGCCACCACACACACGTTCTTCAGGCGTCTCCTTCCATGCTCAGCTACCACGGGACCATCTGCTTCCACGTATCTTCTTTTTAAAGAGGCACTAGCCCAAACATGTAGCTTGTAACCCCCAAGCACCCTGGCATATGAGCAACGAGCAAAATTTGACATCAGAAGGGCATTTCTTCATCCGTTTTGCATTCAAAGAACCACACTAAAAAAAATTAAGACCCTTTGAAAAAAAAATAACAAACAAACCCCACAATATTTATCTACCTACCTCACCAAACCAAATACTAACAGTAGAAAGATAGGACAACTGGAAACAATCTCTGCAAGTTTCCTGTAGCCTTTAGAGGAGATGGAATCTAGATGTAATTTTAAAGGAGAAGATTGTAAGTGTTTTCCTTGCACTTTAATTGGCAAGTAATCAAGACCGCATTCAATGCAACACAAGTTCTTGCAATCACGCTGTGACAGCAGACCAAGAAACTCTATTAGGAATCCAATGCAATTACAACCCAACAGCAGTCCAGCAAAGGATGAGATATAAAGGGAGGCATGACCCCACATTAGAAAGAAGCTGGTGATGATATGGCTAAGGTGTAGTTCGGACACCACTGAAGTGACACTAATGGAAGCAATCAAAAGGGCTGGTGCTGGGACAAGAAAGCTGCCACCGGGTACTTATTTCACAGTCCTGAAATGTTGCCGTAGTCAGAGTCACTTTCAGATCATCAAATAACTGATTCCAAACCCATGAATACATTGCCTGCACTCAGTAATACCTGGACACAAGTGTGTATCCTTTTCTCTGTGGCCATCCTGCCACCATCCACACACCAAAACAGGACTCAGGCAGCACACGGCATACAGACAAGATGATACATTAAAACCACTCACCTTCGAACGAATGAGAGAGGAAAATGTTCCTCAAGAAGCCTAATCTTGGTGCTATACTCTCTCACACCACCTTTTATTTTCTGAATGAAGCTTTGGGTCTGGCCAACTCGGTTTGTAGCTTTTGAAGACAGGCTGCCCGTCTCCAGATGCCGGTGTCACTGCTGAGGCGGGGAGTGACACACCGAATCCTCGGCTAGAGAGAAGGAGGAACAAGTTTTCTGGGCAGGAGCTGTGGGCTGGGTGCTCGGTCTCTTCCCTGCCCGGCCGTGCTGCCGGGGCCACCAGCTGCTGGAGCGCATTGCGGGGACCAGCTGCTGGGGCTGGCATCTCCAGCAGGTGGAAGGTCTGGGTACACGAAAACAAGGAGAGCATCAGGCGATTCCAGCTGGGTGGGGAAACGCTGCTAGCACAACGGGGCTTTATCAGGGTTAAAAATCTAACTATCAGGAAAAAAACTCCACAATGTAAACAATACAGGTCCTGCAAAGGTAGAGACTAAAGCAGGTTTTCTTGATGCGTGACCCGTACTACACTGCTGGGACATAAGATCTCCAAAAGTGGCTGTAAAGCCGGGAAATTAATACATTGCCCTTATGCATGTAGACTCCCAAAAGGAAGGAAAGAAATGCAAATTGAAGTTAGAAGTATTTACAGTTTAGGAGAACATTTAATTGGCTGTAAAAAAAAACCCCACAACCCATCAGGGTGATACTGCGTAAGATGATTCTTGGATTGTCTTCCAAGGGTTAGGTGGACCTTCAGTTAAAAAGGGGCCGAGAAACACTGGCTCAGGAAAGCCCTCAAAGTCCATCAGCCTTCCCTGAGTCTCCCCCGTGACCTCTCTGTCCCCTGTATGTTTTTTCCTCTCATAAATCTGTTCAGAAAATATCGTTTCCTTTTTGGTATCAGTTTGGTGCTATCACTTCACCATAGCAACAGACAGCAAACAGCAGCTCCAACCACTGGAAGTTGTTGGCTGACTCAGGTGGGCTCTCCTGCAGCAGCCGGCTTCAGCAACTCGCTGCTTTTGGAAAAACCATCAGCGGCATAATTCCATATATAATTCCACTAAAAGAGAATAGACACGATCAACTAAACGCCACCAACTAAGCCATCAAGAAGGCGGGAATATTTTCAGTCACTGCACTTTGTATGCAGCTGCACTGTAATCCAGGTGAGGCAGCGGCTCCCATAGGCACACCGAGCTGCTTTTAAAGTAACTACCTCCAGTCCTGGGGACAGACATGGACCACAAACCCCACCAGGGCAGCTGGGTCCATCCCAGGCACTTCCCTCACCTACGTCTCTGTGCTGGCACGGGCTAAACTAGGGTTAAGCCAGCAGTGCCCGAGCTACCAGAGATTTAATGGAAGAGCAGAAGTCCAGGTGACTCCCAAGCAATGCCCGGCAGTGAGGATGGACCTGAGCTAAGACGCCAGAGCACCAGCTGGGGCAGGTGAGGCTCAATGCTGCTGCTAAACCATGGAGGTGTTACACTTCGCAGGACAGCAGGGAGATAGAGAAGTCAAGAGGATGATGAAGCAATGGAGGAGAGGAAGGGGAATATTACAACGCAGGGTTGGGCCAAACATCTTTACATTACTGAGAAGCAAAGGAGAGTCATAGACTGTGACAAAGCGTCCAGCTCGGGTTGTTACCACCAGGTGCTTACATCTATACTTGATTATGTGGAAGGAACAACTTTCTTTGGGTGAAAATTTAGAAATAAAAGGTGTAGATTTCTGCCAAGTGCTCCTGAATTCCTCTCCTTGCTTTACATTTGTTGAACATCTGCTTTTTTACCATATTTAATCCCTTCTTTGCATAGGTGTGTAGGAACATTAGAGTGAATGAATAGCAAATATATGTACAGTGAAATTGTTTTTGAAATTGTATAATTTATGTGTACATATTCTTTACAGAGACACACATACATGTACATACATAAAGAATTGCTCTACAGTTAAAGGAAAGTGAACTTCCCTCCAAAAATTTGCAACTACTTTAGTTTTCTTTTAGGTTTGTTAACTCATTTCAGGTTTAAAAGACATTGCCTATTGAGATCAGGGTGTGTATTGTGTACCTATCATCAAAGATTCCACAGAAGTCAATTAACATTTTTTTTTAAATTACAACTTCTCATATCAAGACAAAGGTGCTGGATAAAGTTGTCCCCAAATGTCTCAGCTTTGTGCTTTTCCCCAACTAAAAGTAGATGCCTTTCAAAGAAAAACAACTTAAATCACAAAAGAAAAACAAACATACTGAAAAGATTAAAACAAAATAAAAATCAAAAACCTGCCAAACTTCCTTCCACGTATCATCAGAGACAGCACATTTTCAGGACATCATCAACAGCCCAGTGTATCTGGCATTTAAAAATATCCAAATAATTTAGACCCTGCACAGTCCCTGCTGTATTTATTTTAATTTATAAACTAGTGTCCAAATTCTGACCTCCAGTTACCAAACCCCATTGAATTAACTGTAATTTCACAGATGAAATTCAGGACAGAATTCAGCTCTGTGTTGCTTAAGTATAATTGTTCCACAGTATATTATTTGGTGGGAGATTTTTTTTCCCTACCACTGAATAAACAGATGAGATAAAAGTTTAGTAACTAAAAATGTTTTCCAGAATCTAGTTGTCCTGGGCGGGGGGGGGGGGGAATGTAATTATATGGAAATATCAAAGTTATGTGGTCTTACTGTGAACATGGTAACTGTGGTCTCTGGGTCGTCTTGTGCTCTTTCTGTCTTTCCTTCAGCTCATTTGTTTTCCATCTGGCTGCTTGTATATATACAATTGTCTCTGGTTATCATATGCTGAACATGATTGTTACGCACTCAGATTTATTCCCAGCATGAAAACTATTTGAAAACGGGTGGAATGAGGGGGAGAAACACAGCCATCATTTATTTGAGGAACTCACACAGTAGAGTGCTCAAGAGCTTCCTTTCAGATTTGCCTTCCCTGCCAAGAAAAGGCATTGTTACAGTGACAGCCAAGAGGCGTGTGTTACAACAGGAAAATCATATGGGATGCAAAATTAAAATCTCAATCCCAGGTAAAAAATCGAGGCAGCAGAGGAGTGTATATGCAGCATTGCTCTTTTCTCCCTGCCTTCCAGAAAAAGCTGCAAAAGCCTTGCCCTTTTGGAGTTGATGCTGTAAGATGGCCAATGCCTGAAGCAGGGTCACCGAGCACCCTCCCAGCACCGCATCCTTGCTCAGCACGGCGTAGCCCTGGGCTCTGTTTAGAGCAGGAGAGCAGTGACTGTCCAGTCACGGGGCAACTTCACTGCACCAAGACCTGCCTGTTTTCCACCAGCCTGGGTCCCTGGTCTGCAACTCTAGACCAGCTATCGCCCATCTGACCAACCTTTCATAACCGCTTGGAGGAGCTTGGACTGTATCTGCAGCAGGGACAGCAAACGGGAGAGGTCACCCCTTCCACCAGAACAGCAGCCGATGGCCCCCTTCCAGCCCTGACCTCACAGAAGACCTCCTCTGCCAGCACAGCCGGACCTATGACAGGTCCTCACCAGTTGATCCCATCAAAGGAACTGCATCTGATGACAATTTAAGACAAACCGGTCAAGCCCGAGCAGATCCACATAGAAATCAGGTGGGGTTTCTCCAGCCACAAACCGCTGTAATTCTGAATGGCCGATTATGCTCCTCAGCTTCCCCTGCTCCCAGCGACTCAGCATTTCTCCCCTCTTGTAGTAATTCCGGCCGACAACGCTCACTGCTCCTTACCCTCTTTGGGTAATCACACCCTTACGGTACCTCTCGCAGCCTAATGCTTTACAAGGAAACCCGAGAAGGTCTGAATAACCCTAATAGCAGCTCGGCAGCGGCACTCGCACAATTATTATATAAAAGGTAAGTGTGCTCCTACCAGCTCCCCATTTAAATTTATAGCGATTGGTTCCATACAGTAACACGGTAAATGAAAAAAATCCCCCAGCCTTCGTTTTAAGAGGTTTATAGTAAATAAAAAAAAAACGCCGAGGGCTGTGCGTTGGCCCCCATTCTGTCAGCTCTCCGCGCGGGAAGGGGATTCAGGCTCCCTTTCCTAGGCAGGCATAAAATGCCGGGTGATATACGGCTCTGCTCGGCGAGGAGCGCGGCTGCAGTGAAAGCCGGAGGAACTTGGGCTGCTGGTCCTAAGGAAACCTTCTCCACGGGCCTGGGCTGGAAGGGCCGAGGCAGAAATCACCCACGTTCTCCTAAAGCCTGCTTTCCCGGTGACACTCCAGCATCTTCTCAGGGTTTGGCGATGCGCGAGGCAGCGTGGAGCTGAATCCCTGATTAATTCGGTTGCAGAGTGCCCTTATTGAACAAAGGCTGGCAACTGTCAGATGTGGCAAGTATCATCTGAATTATTTTTTCCACAGGGAGCACAGACCTTGAGAAGGTTTTTAAACTATCTCCAGAGACTAAAGGCCACTCTGTTGTTCCAAAGTTAGACTGCAGGGAAGACAGGTCTTCACTCATAAGATTTTAATTTCAGTAGCTGCACGAGTAACTTCAGAAAATACACCTTGGGTCTGATGCTGACTCTTACCAAGATTTCGTGCAAGTTAATGAGAAGAAAGGTGCGATTCTGCTACACAAAGCCAAGTGCATGGGGGATGCTCAGCCCTATCCTGATGCGAAGTTCATCGCTCCTGGGTGAAAACACCAAGGTGCCTGCTCCTCCTAGGTCAAGCCATGCTGGCAGCCTGCAGGTCCCCTTCTGCCCCTCACCACGAGACACCACGCTGCAGCCTGAGGAGGAAAGAACAGCCAGTACAAGTCACACTGCCCCCAGTCCCTTGCATTTATGGAAGTACTGATCAGTGAAAACTGCCCGCAGCTGCTCTCCCCAGCCCAGCTCCGAGAAGGGTCCGGCAGCTGAGTCAATCAGCACAGGCACCAGAGAGGTGAACATCACCTTTACATTCCCCCATCAACTTACATCACCTTTATGCTGCCCAGACCTTCCTCCCTTGCCATGAGCCTGCCATTCCTGCTCCTGGTGAGGAAGGGAAGGCAGATACTTCAGTTTTTCACACCTTCATCAAGCTGTATCTCCAACAGCATTCAAGACCCTTGCCCTGCCATGGTGTCTTGATCAAGGTACTTCCCAACAGGCTCCACCACCCAGCCTGTCTGCCACTGCTGGACGGGATGTCTTGGAAACTGCCCCGACATGGAGCCTGGCCACCAGGACTCACTTGGCAGAGTCCCCAGCCCACATGGGAGCTCAGGAGCTGGTCAGAAGATGGTGGGATCAGCCAAGGGGAACTTGCTTATTGTCATCATGGAAGATGATTCTCTTCCCCAAGACATTCTGTGCTATTGCAGTGTGGAACATGGGCCAACAAGGACTGGCACAGCAACAAGGAGCTAGAGGTGAGTCGAGGAGCCCATAAGTATGGGCTGGGAGAGAAAACCAGCGTGTCTGACCCCAGGAAGGTCAGTTTTTCCTCTAGCTTAGCAAGTGCAGTAGGTCCTAACCCCCTTGTTTTTGTCTGAAGCTGCTCCTGACTGTGGCCGGTCAGGAGAGATGCCGGCCTCTTCCTCATTTCACCACATCTCTGAGACAGTGCAAGCTCCCTGGCCCTGGTACAGCCTTTCCCCTTCCACATTTATTTAGGGGATAATGCCTGCCCCCTGGTTTGCTGGGATTTCACAGCAAGAAATGAATGCCAGTATTTCCGTGAAGGGGGAGAGAGTCACCAGCCACGCAACACCCACTGATGGATCCCAGCTCCCAGTGTAGCCAGCCGTGGCTGGCATCTACCTGACAACCACTTCCTTAAGGCATTTCAAGACTCACCCCATACTTGTAGGGAGGGGAAAATTTTTCCAAGAGGGCACAAAGCAGAACCACCCAGTTTGCACCTCTGAAGGCGTACTGGGGGGTCAGTGGTGAATCCGAGCACAGGAAGGGGGCTGCAAAACTGCACTTGTAAATCCCTCAGTGGAAGAAGTTCTCGTCCCCCCCTCCCCCTGCTGGCAGGATCTCTGGCGTCAGGGGCTTTACACTCCAGTGGCACGCTCCCAGTGTGCCTTGCACATCTGCTGAACTAAGGTAAAACCGGACACTGCAGAGCTGTGATTTATATCAACGGGGAAAGGCGCTGCTGGAGACGTCCCTCCCTGCCGCAGGAGGAATAGACACTCACTCCTCTGTCTCCCCTCGCGCATCCTGCCCTTGCGATTCCCGCAGTGGAGAAGCCTGTTATGAGATTGTCACCACTTCCTCCTGCTTTTCCAGCACCCAGAAATCCTACTGTGCTAGCTGGGCAGAAGAAAGGCCCAGGCATCCCTGCCACAGTCCCTGCCGCACGGTGCCCCCGAACCTCAGTGCTTTGGAGCCGCATGGCCAGCTCTACCTTCCCCAAGTGCCAAGTGGGCTCTTGAAGAGCTCCGACACAGGTGGCCAGCTAGCTTGGCTGCAAGAAGAGTTAACTGGGTGGAAGAAGGCAGAGGAAAAAAAGGTCTTCCTTTCTCTGTTTGTCAGGCGACGGGTCACACGTGCTCGCAGACAGATCCCAAAGCCAGTCTCTACTCTCATATTTCCCCTCTTCCTTTCCCTGACGCTTTCCTGACACATCTTCTTGTGCACTTTGCTCAGCTTTCGAAGTAACACTCCTCCCTGCTTGTTCTCCTTCCCACTCCTTGTCACTGGAGTCCTGCTGCTGTCATCACACTCCCATCAGACTTCTCCTTTCAACTGTGCGTTTCCACGCTGTCTCTCCCAACTGTCACATACGCTTCTGGTTCAAACATCTGTTCCTCCCCCTCCCAGGGAAGTTACTCCAAAGCATGCTGCTTTCTGTCTGAACGGCAGGAAGGACCGATTTGGTTGTACACATGGCACTACACAACCATCCATGCTGCCGAGACAAAGGTTCCCCCTTCTGCCATTTGGTCACGTTGACTCCCAGGGCTGCAGGCTCAGTCCCTTCTTATTCTGCCAGGACGAGGAGCAAGAAGCCTGTTTCTTGCATCCCACAGCCCGGTTGCTCAGGGCTAACAGCCTCTGCTCTGCAGGGAAGCAACGGAGAGGGATACTTGCTACCACCACACAAGGAAGGTCTGCATGATCATTTTCTGCAATGGGGTAAATGGATGCCCCTGCAAGAATCACTCAACTCAGTGGTGGTGCAGGGAGGCCACGCGTTCCATAGTGCCAGCAAGGGACTGACCCCTTCACTGAATCATAGAAGTTGGAGGGGACCTTCAGTGATCATCTAGTCCAACCCCCCTGCCAAAGTAGGGTCACCTGGAGCCAGTTGGACAGGAACGCATTCAGGCAAGTTTTGAATATCTTGAATATCTACTTTGAGTATTTATTTAATACCTATTTTGAAGGAGACTCCACAACATCTCTGGGCAACCCTTAAAGTAAAGAAGTTTCTCCTCATGTTGAGATGGAATTTCCTGTGTTCCAGCTTGTGCTCATTGCCCCTTGTCCTTTTGCTGGGCATCACTGAGAAGAGTCTGGCCCCATCCTCTTGACACCCACCCTTTAGATATTTATAAGCACTGATGAGGTCTTCTCCAGGCTAAACAGACCCAGGTCTCTCAGCCTTGCCTTTCTAGGAGTAATGTGACTATTCAGTGCCTAATAGTGCTGCCCAACGGTCTCAAAGGGTTTGCACCATTGCATGGCAATACTCAGGCCAGTGCTGAATACTGATGTAGGGGTTAGTCCAGGCCGTATGCCCAGCAAGATGTCCTGCACATTCTGGGAACATCTCAGGACTCAGCAGTGGAGCGTGTTTCCAGGTGTCTGCAGCTGGTCACAGCACACCTGGCCACCCTTGTCCTGCCCAGCCTCACCAACACCACAGTTGGGGGGGAAATCATGGAGGGAAGAACATCTGGTCTTTGGCCTCTTCCTTGCCCTGTCCCCATGCACTGGCTGGAGTGAGGCTGCCATGCAGGAGCAGTGTGCCTCAGCAGCGTTACTCTGTCACTGTGCCCGGGCAGAAAGAAACCCAAAATCTAGTTCTGCAAAAAACCTCAGGGTAGAAAATGACATTCTAGTCCTTGTGTCCTTCTGTCTTTCTCCAAAAGCATTTGGGGTCACTCAGTGACTGGAGGTGTGAGGGGTCTCTTCACCTAGAAATCCTCTGCTTTGAAGTAGAGGGAGGACTGTGACCTGGGTTAGACATCCACCATCACACCAGCAGTGGCGGCTCCACACCTCAGCTCAGCCATCCCTGTGGACTGGGTACCAGTTCCCAGCATGTTCCCATTCACCAGGAGCACCACATGTGAGTGCCCGAGGCTTCTCCATACCCCTGGAAAGCCTCTGAACAAACGGTGCAGCTGGTCACAAACAACTCAACACAGGTGAAGTGGTCGGTTCCTCTAATAGTGGAGAGTCCCTCCCTTCCTAGAAATGATTTGTCCTTCAGGGGCTGCAGGCACATCCCCAAACCAGGTGTCAGGACTTAGAGGAGGAGGTTCAGAGGGTTTTTGTTGCTGGTGGTAAGTTCTGCCTGTAGCTGCAATCCCACTGAAGAAATTGAAATGATGTTTCTATTCTATTCCCTTTTCGGCTGCTCATAAGTTTCTCAAACAGATTCCTATTCAGGGTGAAATGTTCAGTGCTTGGTCTCAGCTCAGAGATGATTTCTTTTATTTCCCCCTGCAGGAACTGTGAGCAAAATACTAAATGCAGTAGATTTGGAGTTTGGGGAGCACGAGCAATCAGATATTTCCCCCTTGTTCCCTCTGATACCATATGTTCCAATTGGAAATTTTACACTTGCATACTGGTAACTCATAAATGGTGGAGAAGATAGACTTCAAATGTTCTCATTGAGAGGTAGAAAACAAACCCAAATTTAACAAAATAATTGGTTCAATACTGTTAAGATGAGTTTAAAGAATTCTGATGATGCTTTTCCCTTCCCTGGTGTCCCAGGAGGGACAAGTACACACGTTTTATTTTAATCTATGTGCTATAATTTTAAGGATAGCTGACACAAGGTGGTCTTTGTTAAGATGTATCTATATGCTTTGAAATCCAAAGAAGTTCAGCACTTACAGGCTGCCAGAAATCACAGACCTATTATTCAAGGAACTTTTGAGCTCTGCTGTCAAAACCATCAGAAGTCTGTAATCTGAACAGCTCTTATTCAATGCATTTTTGTGCTCATTTGCAAACTCTGTGGTGGAATTGCTTGGAGCTTTATTCCCCTCAACCCCAAACTCACTTAAAGCTAAAGGCAGAGAACCCCAGTGTTCTTGTAATGGCATGTGCAGAAACCCAGCCTTCCAGAAGCAATGACACTCTAGTCATCCTCACCCGCAACGTTGATTAGGTCACCTATCATATCACACAACTGAGGGTTTTTTACTTCCAAGTCAGCCCTGCAAACGCCATACAAGCTTTGCATAACCCATTCATACTGTACATGTTGGTATAAATACGTTATAAGACACAGTCAATTAACTTTAACCACAGGTACTTCCTGATCACAAGTGCTCAATCATTATCAAATTCACATATGCATGTAGATGGTCACGTACCTAATCTTTTCCAGGGGTGGGTTTACTAAGGGGATGTAGGGAGGCAATATCCCTCTGTCCCTTCTCCCATTGCCACCGCATGGTACGGATGTCCTTTTGTACATGGCTGGGGAGTTCCTGAACATCTGCCCAGCCCATCTCCATCCACGGTCCTGTTTATGGACAAGAGAGTCACTCTTGACAACTCGCCTGTGTTTAACCTGAGTAGATCACTACCAACACAGACTAGCACAACGTGGCATAATAAAACAGCGTACAAAATCAGCCTCTTTGGGCAAGAAAGTCTTATGACCCTAAACTCACCAAGCACAAGGGCTGGCAGATCATCGAGGAAGCAGACGATGGCTCTCTTCCAATCCCGCTGACCAAAGTGACCCAACAGCCACCTGGAACACAGCAAGAGATGAAACCTCTTTGGCAAGCAGCTCCCAGCCTGTTCTCTGCCTCCACAGCACCTGGCACCAGCTAGTTTCACATCTAGAGCTCCTGAGCACTTTGATCTCTCAGATAGAACCTTAATGATTCATGATTGTTACCCAAGTCCCACCTGCAAGCAAGGAAGCCTCCATGCCAGCCTGCTGACACCACGGGATAGCTGTGGGCTCGCTTCCCCAACCTCCTGGGAGCTACTTCGTTACACCAGTCTCACAGCGTGGTGATTCTATTAAGTGCTATGGAATTAATCTTGATTTATGCCAGTGGGAGGGAGAGAATAATCAAGTCCTATGTCCTCACCTTCCGAGCTACTGGTACTGCTCTAATCTTCTTCATACTTTCAAGTGCTTCATTCCAGTCAGGTTGGTAGAATTACTTTGCTTCTGCGTCCTTAAGCTCTGGTCATTCTTTGCTGTAATTCCTTGCAGCAGCTTCTGGAAAGGTGTTTTTCTCCCTCCACTCCCCACAATAAATGAGTTTGTCACTTGAAATATACTGCCAATGCGTTACATGTCCCACAGTGTTTGTGGTTATATCAGAAGTGTTTGTTTATAGCACCATAATTCAGCAATATCTTGATTACAGGAGAGATGGTGTTGTAACTCACTCTGGCTAGAGAGAATATTATTTTTCTTTTCCTTTAATATAAAATGTTGATTTTCAGTCAATACACTGAAAGAAAAAAGTGCAGCAGTTGTTGCCCTAGTAACCAGCTGCTTTGTAAACTGTAAGAAGTTAGGAGCACAAGGTGTTAATTGTTCCAAGTGCTGCTTGTGGTCAGGGATAAAAGCTAGAATGAGAGAGATCATGAGAAACATCTGGGAAGATAAATCCAGCTCGTCTCTGCTTGGAGAAAGCCTGGGCAGCAGCAAGCAGAGAGGCAAGACGAGGAGAAGTAACGCTGTCACGGGAGGAGCGGGATGAACTGAGTTGTGGCCACGTGTGAAAGCATCCCTGAGCAGAGACTCCAAGAGCACAACCCACTTCTGGGAGCCTGACAGGTTTTCACCAGGCACACTCAGAGTTCAGCACCTCCACCACCAGATGTAGCAGCTTTTCCTACCACTGCTCATTCCCTCCTCCTGACCAGACCCATCTCCGTTTCCCCTTCTGCTCCGTTCTCCTGGGGTTTCCATGTGCTCTGCTCCAGGAGACTCCTTCCCACATACTATTCAGCATGAATTAAGGAGGCCTGACCTGCAGAAGGTTCCACCACCTCTCTGCAGAGCACCTCCTCCACTGGAGGAGGCCAGGAGAAAACACCCTCCCTGTCACATACCTACCTGTGTCACAACACAAGTTCATTGCCCTGCTCAGCAGCTCTTAACTTCCCAGGCACAGCTTGCAGCGTCTCCCTGGCTGCTCCTGCTGTGTCCTCGTCCCAGTCGCGCTGTCTACTGAGAAGCAGGACCAGTTGATTGCCCGGAGGGCACGACTCAACTCCACGAAGCATCTGTGTTTCAGCCCCAGCCCCTTAGGAGACAGAGCCCCCCAAGTCCAGCAGGCTGCATGCCGGGGCTGGGAAAGCAGCAGCAGAAGGGCTCCTCCTGCAAGAGGCCTCTAAGGGAGAAAGGCTGCATGAGGGCTTCTCTCCCGTGTCTCTCCTCTCTCTAAGATGAGAGCAAGCTGGCGAGACAGCAGCCTCATGCTCTGCAGCATCTGCCACCTCTCCCTTCCCTCCTCCCCCTCCCAGCCCCAGCAAACCGCAGAACAAACGTGAATACTCCTAGATCCGGAGGAAAGTTTTCTCCTTTCCCCCTTTTCAGCCATTTACCTGCTCGGGATGCTCGCTGAACCTGCTGGGATCTGCATTCCCTTGGGAAATAAAGGCAAGGAGCACAGAAAAAGCAGCATATTTATAAGCTAAGCCCCTCCCAGGGGTAGGGTTATGCTAATCAGGGGGCCTCTGTCCCAGCATGGCACAGGATTACATACACACCACGGGAGCATATGGAGAGGAGGGCTCACCTTCAGCACCTGTGGCCAGGGGGTCTCATGCCGTGTGGTAGCCTCAGGAGCTCAAGGACAGAGGAGCAAGGCCAAACTCCTGCTTTGACCTGAAAAGTAAAGGGTAGGACACCAGGATTGCTGCCCCTACCTTGGGCTCCCTTTAGCAGTTACATATCCCTGGTGCTTCATTAACTTCTGGGAGGAGTTTTTTTCCCCCCTGTTGTTTTTATTTACTAACTCACGGTGTTTATACTTGGTAATAAAGCCATACATTGCAGTGAGCCACAGCCCAAAGCCCTGTGTGCAATCTAATGATGCTTTGTCGCACTGATGATGAAGACTATATCTATCTACACATCCATAATATAAAGTTAGAGGTTTATTTTCTTCGTCTTGTTCCCCCTGGTACAGTTGCCCATGATAATGCAGCCATCTCCATCTCAGCACAGCCTGACGTAGACCTCTGCCACTGACCAGGGCTGGGATTTCTGCCATGCATTCTTTACACTAAGAAAACACAGTTTCAGCGAACAAAGCTGAGAAACCGTGACTTTTTCCAAGTGGAGACTGCCTGGGCAGCACTTCATGTAGCAGAGCTGCATTTAAACTGGGGTCTGTGGGTTAGACTGAAAAATAAAGATGAATGACTTTGGTTGGGTAATTAGATAATAAAACTGAAGGCTCTGGAGTTTAGCCCAGGAATACAATCCAGTACGTGTGGCTGGCCAGCCTGCTCCTTCTCCTACAGCTAGCGCCGTCCTAACCTAGCAGGGAGATCTGCCCTTCACATGGAGTCCAAAGAGAGAAATGCGTTTGGGTCGCACGTGCACCAGCACAGGATGGACGGCACAGGCTCAGTCCTGCCCTCCCCCAGTCTCTCAGCAGCCGGTTTTGTTCCCCACCTGTGGAGCAGGGCTGCAGAGAGGTGCCCCAGGACTCGAGGTGACCCTGCCTGATGCTACAGCCGTACCCATCACTCCATGCAGGTGAACAAACCCCAGCCCAGGGAGGGTTTGCAAGAGGCTCTGGATTTGGTAGGAGCACAGGAAAGGTGTTTACGGGCTGGCAACCTGGTTGATAGCTTGGGGGCTTCCCACTGGGCAAGTCATCCCATGGGTGGGTGAGAGGGAGACCTCTGCTCAGGACCCACCAGGGTAAAGCTGACTCAGGCTCAGAGATACGTTTGGCCAGAGCCAGAGAAACTCTCACCCATACCTCACTGTGCCAGTAAATACTAACGTGGCTGTGTAGAGGCTGGTGTCTAAGGGTGGAAAGGGCAGCACAGCCCATCTGAGAGGAAAACTGAGGTTGGTTTTGCTTTCTGGAGCAAGTGCTTTCCTACATTCAGCTTTCAGATTGCTGCAGAACTGAAATGCAAAGCAGAGGCAAGTTGTCTTTGACTTGGGAAATCCTTCAAAAATAAAGCAAACCCATTTTGAAAGGCAGACTTTGTCAGCTGCCCTATTTTTAGGATTGACTCCTACAGGTCTTTCCTTCAATGATAGCAGTTTTGCCTGAGCAATGACTAGGGACTGCAGGATTTAGGCTTTTAATAAAGCAATTGTGTAATTAAAAATAAATGGGTCTCTAGTGTCACTATTTAAAAAAAAAAAGAAAACTTAGATCAAATAAGGAATTTCTTTCTTTTTGGTTTAGTCTGCTTGGATCATGCAGAGCTTTAATGACGCAGTCGCAAATGTTGTATTTAAAAGGCCTCTTAGTTGCTGAGAGGAGCCCCAGGAGAGGGCTATTAACTGGCCAAATTAGGCTATTTATTTTTGTGAGTTTTGCAAGTTTGAAAAAGAGAGGCACATTTTCACTTAGGAGGGTGATATTTCAAATAGGTCACAGGAAACTCTGGCAGGCGGGGAGCAAAGCAGAGCGTCAGTAGGAAAACATTAACCAGAGACATTTTGCAAGTGCAGGTCGACGATTGGGTTCCTAATGGCTTCTGAAGTCCTTTCAAAAATCTTTCAGTGGATGTAAAATAGGGGCAAGGCATGGCAGCTGTGCAGGAGCCCTGCCCTCATCCTGAAAGCCCCTCAAACGGCAGAGCTGTGCCTGCAGGTGCTGCTGCCAGAGGAGCCGGTGCCGTCAGCACGGCCAACCGGCTCGGCAGCAAGTGTTTGGAGGAGATGGACTCTGCCTGTTGGTTAGGAGATTGCTAGTGCTTGCACAGATGGCCGGTCAGTCCTGAAACATCACTGCCCCTTTCCCTCCTCCAGCTTTGATTTTGATTTTTCGTGGCAGAAGAGTCATCTTCCTCTCACATAGTTGCAACTCAGAGCAAATCCAGAGCGACTTCACTAAAGCCTGCAGAGCAACCCACATGCACACCTTAAGAATCAGGTCCGATACTTTTTACACATATAAGGTTGGTCGGAAAAAGTCCCTCCACACCAGCTCAACGGGATGGCATGTGCTCGACAACAGCACATCATTTCCTCCTTCCCATATTTGCACACACAATCCATTTCTCCAGTCCGCTGAGAAATGATTCATGTGGAGCTGCTTTGAAGGACTGGCCCATCTCCCCTTGACTTCAGCAGCTCAGGATGAAACTACTCAGGAGCTGGTGAAGTCCCTGGGGCAACACTGGGCTGTCCCTGGGTCCTGTCCCTGCTCCAGCAGGGCTGGGGTCCCTTGAGCTGCCGCCACACAAGTGACAAGAGCCCTACTGCATCTACACGTGATCGAAAGGTTCTGCAGGATAAAGATCAAGAGGAGAAAATACATGATACATAAGATAATAAAAAGCAGTGTTCCTAGAAAGTGATGTCTAAGGGGTTCCTCTTGATGGACTGGAAATCTGCCAGTCATAAAACAAAACCAAAGGTAAAGAAAAATTAACCACAAACCTATTAGAGCAAGCTTTCTCTTCCTCAAGTTTTTTCTCCTGTATAAACCTGTTAAGTGAGGTCTCGGAGGGCCGGTATGTTTGTATGTTTGTCGCATCAGTGCTTTGGTCAGCGAATAATAAATCCCCACCAAAACACCTCTCCATGGCCATGGTGGGCCAGGCTGGCAGTACCACGCTCTCCTCCTCCTGCTGGGGAACCTTGAGGAGTTGCAGGCGCTTTGTGCCCAGAGATTCCACGGGGCTGCAGGTTTTTATGGCACAGACAAACCAGTGTTTTATTGGATTGGAATGAGGGAGCTGGCACTGGAGCGAAGGGGCCTGAAAGGGAAATCCGGAACACACAACTTCACCAAAGATCTCGTCAGTCAATACACAAAATGTCAAAAGGACCTGCCCCCCAGCTTTATTTTCACATAACTGCCATACTCTGTCCTACTAACATAAAACTACCCATCCCACCCTGCACAAAACCCAACCAAAACCAGGAGGGATTTCTGGCATGGTGAGGCCGTGGGCTGGACTGTGAACACCACTGCAGGCTCAGCAGGAGAAAACCAGGGGTGGAGAGAGTCTCTCCAGCTGTGCCAGAGAAGAAACTCCTCCTCCAACCTGTGTCGCTGGTAGCTTGTGACAGGGCAGGCGTTAGAGCACACACTGTTTTGCAGAGGTGAGGAGGGAATTTATAGGGACAGGGAACAGACAAACACATCGCTTGTCCATTTGGCATGAAAGGAGCTATAAATATTGTGATAATTGTCTCCAGGAACACAAGACAACCTCTGCCCTGACTCGCAACCACACACTGTCCCTTTGGACTTTACTGAAGCTATTCAGGCTGGAAGCCACCAGCTCAGCTGGTTCCGTGGTCTGCTTTTACCATTAAAAATACCGTAGTGAAACCAGCCCCTTCCGAGGAGATACAGAGGCTGGTTCTCTGTCTCAGACAAACCCCCTGAAGCTCCAGTTTCATTCATCGCCCAGTTGTACAGTGCTGTTACCCAGCTGGACCCTGTGTCTGCCCCAGCATGGTAATGCCTCTAGACCTACTCTGTGTATTAGCTTAGCCCGGCAATATTTATTTAACAGATAAAACTTTGATGCTGCTCCTGTAAAAATAGTTTGCAATACATTAACAAGGCCATATTATTACTCAAAAGCATTTCTCATGTGCCCTCAAATGTCTGGTGTGAAAGAAGCAGCAGATGCCAAAGGTCACAAAGCAAACCAAGTCCTTACGAGAAGTTAACCATTAGGTAAAGAAAAAGGATGAGGATGATCTGGAGGTACCATAAACCACTCTTTCCTCCAGGACTTTGCAGCTCACAGCGTGTGGTGTATAATAAGTGCAAGGTTATCACTTAAAACAACTAAATATGGGTCCAAGTCCATCAAGACACAAAGACATGATTCATCCTTTGCCCAAGGATGGCACAAAGCAAACCACACCATCGTGCGGTCCTGGGACAAACAAGCGTTTCTCGATGGATGCGCCTGCACACACATCCCACCACCCGCCTGGCTAAAATGGACCTGCAGGGATTTGGGTCACTCTTGTTTTCCCTAAATCGCCAGCTCCCCTCCAAGGGATCAGGGCACCTCATCCCACCACTCCCCTCCAGGGCACAGCCAGGGGCCAGGCACAAAATGGCACATTCTGGCTCTGTCACCGTGCCGGCGGCAAGAGGGGAGACCCCGCCGGTGGCCAGGCTGCCTTCCCCAGTGAAGGGCAGAGACATTCCTCATGGCAGCGGGGGGCTGGCAATGCCCACTGCAGAAACCTCTCCTTGGCCTGTTTTCTTTTTGTCTCTGTTTCCCCATTCAGGAAAAAGCTTCTGTCACAACAGCTGCTGATTCATTTTCTGACTTGGTGCCGAGCGTGCCAGACATAACATTCGTTTGCTGCCAAAGTGGTAAAAACAATGACTTACCAGCTCATTTTTCTTCAGTTGATTACGTTGGGGGGAGAGAGGGGAGGAGAGAAAGGAGCTTTAATTAAAATTAGATAAGGAGGAGAATAAATCCACTGAGATGCAAAGAGCAACGTTCTGCAAGGCAGGAAAGGAGAGAGCATTGGAGGCAGCGCGGGAATGCCCACCACCAAACAAAGAAAAACAAAGTCAATGGTGAAGGACTCTGTGGCCACTTGCTGCCCTACACCAACTTCTCCTTCTCTCTACACTTTCCACTTTTCAGGTGTTAACAGCTTCCCAGACCAGGAACTCCCAGATCCAACAAATTGCCTTCCAGACTGAGAGGAGAGAAGCTGCCTGAAGGCAGCTCTGATAAGGGCAGAGGAGTATACTGGTCTTTGATCCTTCCCATCTCTCCTTCCTGACTTCTTCCTGGGATGAAGGAGTCCCACCATCATCATTTATTTGCTTCTTAAAACATCGACTAATGATTTGCCCAGTAGACAGAATCCACATCCAACTCACATTTTGGAGGTGCTGAGGACAGCAGTGATTGGACTGAGATTTTGTCTTGTCTGTTAGACATTAGAGACAAAAGAGCCAAGTCTGGACCTGATGAGTGAAGTCTGACCTGTTAGACACTCCAATATTTTTCTCAGTATTTGACAGGGTGTTTTGGACACATGGGAATTAAGCTGATCCATATTCCCTGACCTCAGTCATATGCCACAGGTCATATTTGGAAATAGCTCACCAGGTCACTAAGTCTCATGGCAAACACCCAAGTGAAGCTTAGATGCCAAGAAAACAATGGCACACATAGCCTGACCACAGTATTGTCCTACTGATGTTTAGCAACAAATTCATTTCCTAACAGACTGGCCCATCTGTAGCCAACACAGAAGGAACAGTCCCAGTCCTGTCCCACCCTGTCCCAGTTCTGCTGGCCAGAGTGGATGGAGAACCCTATTAACTCATTTATTTAATTCTTAAGCAAATAAATTATTAACATCTTAATTATTAAGGAAATAAATATTGATGGTGGGACTCCTTCACCCCAAGTTCTTTCAGTGAACTGTTGACCCCCAACAACCTGTAGGTGATGGCTCGACTGTCTTCAGTAATGGCCAAACTAAGCCTCTGGCCTCCTCCAAGTGATTCATTCCCGTGGGGCTTGTTTCAGTTCTTATTTGGAAAGGAATGGGAGTCAATCAGTGCAAGGAAATGCAGATAACCAGCACCAGGATGAGGACTAGATATGGAAGAACTATCTAAAGTCATCATCCCACCACCACCATTATCATTAAGTCAGATGACAAAGAAGAGGCTAAGTCCTTCAGAGCACCAGAGGCTACAAGAGAGATTTTTAAGGCAGGGAAAGAACAGTCATTCCACAGGTGTCTGGCTAACTGTGTGGTGAGATAATATGATTCAAAACAAGGACTCATCAAGGACTACTGATGTAATGCCCAGTAACCACTCCAAATATATGAGGAGGAAAAACCTTACCTTCTATTTAGGAAGCTCTTACATTCTTTGCTTTAAATGGTGGTTGGTTCACTTTACTTGAGGGGAATACGAAGAATGGCTATTTGGGAATGCAAAACCCAAGATCAAGAAGTTGTTCTTGTCCACCAGAGAAAATGAAATAGATGCTAGAGAACCTCTTAAATAGGAATGAAGGAATTTTCAAGAATAGCAAATGAGGCACCTAGCTACCACCAACAAGCCACCAAAAGCTCTCCACCTTCTTGGAGTATTTTTGAAAATCCACCTCATTATGTCAACTTTACTCAGAACCTGAGGGAATATTTTCACCACCACGCTCTCACAGAATGGGGAAGAAGGGACTTCAGAGATCTCTCATGTTCTCCACTCTTCTCTCAGCTACACAACTAAACTACCTTTTGCTTGACCTCATCTACCTGCATCATTTCACAAGGGCTTGCACATGCCGTCCTTTGGACGACATTGCTAAATTACTTTGCTATAGCAAAACATAAGTATTTAAGAAAATCTCCAGCTCAACCAACCATGTGATGAGAACGCCCACCAAGAAAGATTTCTCCCTCCCATTACCTTCTGCTGATTCAGATCCTAGAGAGTGCAACGCTGCACTGCAGAGCAATGGTCTTTCTGTGAAACAACATACCTGACCAACCAGAGACACCCTGCTCTTCTTGGCTTCAGCTGGACCTGTAGTTTCTCAGCACCTTTGCAAATTAAGCCTAGAAACTATCACATTAAATTGTATTGCTGCATAAGGACCTTCATTTCCAAGCTTTTATCTGCAGGAATGATATTGCCATTCTACACACTAGACCTGTTTTCGTAATCCTGTGGTTCATCAGAAGTTTTTATGTTAATACCGAATCAGAAATAATACACATGTGATTCATAATAATCTAACTGAATGGCTGCACTGAATGCATTGTAAGAGACTCTGGTTAGAGAAGAAACTCATTAAAGAAATAGTGACTACTATTATCCCACTGCATATATTGTTCTACTGGAAAGTTTCCTGGAGTAGTTTCTTTAATTAGCAATTTGATATTTTGAAATAGTGTGATCTTCACCACATACAATTTGTAGAACAGACTTGGCTGGCAATACAGAGGAAAACAAGCAGTCTTTTCAGAGTTTGCATCTCTAGGGCATATCTTGTCATTTTTTTAGCTATTCAGCTGCTGTATATATGTTTATAACACTGTGACACTGTTCTTGTGGGATTCTGATTCTTAAAAGTTACATAGATAAAGAGCTTTTTTACTGGAACAGAATATATTGTCTTTTTTTTTTTTTTGAGAAAATCCACATGAAAATATTTGCATAACTTTGGGCTATTCAAATAGAAGGTGTTGACCCCATCTCTGTTCTAGTGAATGAATCATTTATGTAGGAGCTCATTGCACAGAACGTATGGTATTTTATCGTTGCTGGTTTTCTGCCAAATACAGTCTGTAACAATTTTCCCCCTTTGCCACATTTGCCGCTTGATATCCTTTAAAGTATACCAGCTCCAGGGTGAGAAGGCAAAAGAGATTCTGGGCCCACTCTGGCTGAGACCTCTTTATATGGACACTCCTGAGCTGGCACCAAGGGGCCCTTGCTTTTGGAGAACATCCGTTCGAGGTCTGGGATCTCCTTCCACTGGATGCTTTGAACCGACACCGATCAAAAGTTCATTCAAACCTGCAGGGAACTGCAAAAGCCCAGGAGCTAACACAGAAACAGGGATCTTCTTCTTCCTATACCAAAGAGGAGCTCCCCGGAGCAGAGGGACAAGCTTCTACTACCTCGAACATCCCAAGCTCTGCACCCACAGGGAAAGCCTGGAGGAAGTGAGAATGTTTCTGCTGTAGCTCTACTCCGTAATGACTGTCCTCCAGGTATCACTTAAGTGGCGTTTTGGCAAGGCATATTTCTACACATAAGGGCAGGGAACAAGAGTATTTAATTAAGTGATTGAAGCACTGCATGGCCAAAGCCACTGTTACACTAGGCTGGGAGAGGTCAAACTCTCTCAACACCGATCTCCCAGGGGAGAAGAGATAAGGTGGAGTGCTAAGATTTCCACGCTCCCACATGAGTAGATAAGGTCTGAATGAGCAGCCTCATCCGTAGGCTGCTTCCCTAAGCATTTTTTATAGCTTACACTGGAAGCCCTCATACCTCTCTACGCTGAATCACATAATTATGGTTTCCACAAGAAATTCAGAGCAGGATCTCCTCCCACAAAATTTCCTCTCACCTGCACTCCTTTCATCACCGAAAATGACTGTTTGTCAGCACTACCTCTGCTGCTGAGAGCGCTCACACGCAGCTCAATTTAGCAGCCGACGGAGGCGAGAATATTCCCCCGTGCACCAGCTTCTAAAATGCTCACCCAGGACTGTGTGTCACATGAACAAGTCCACGAGGAACCGTTCATTCAGGGCACACTTGGACTCTTGGTGTGTTCTCCCTGCTAAGCAAGGTTACAACAGACAACCTCCATCGTCGGGAGGTTACCTTCCAGTTTTCCAGGGAAGCCCTGCTCAGATGGAGATATTGCAGACGGGATGCAGCCCCATTAATCTCTGCCAACCCAGCTTTCTCATGCCTGAGCTGTCCTCCATCATAGGAGGCTCCCTCTTCATTACGCCCTTCCTCCCACATGCAACGGAAACACGGGAGCCCAGCTAAACCTGACCTGGGGTAAACACCGAGCGCAGACAAGCACTGCTCTGAAAGTCACCACTTAATTTGTCTTTCTGAAGCAGATCACTTCTGATGTCAAATGCTTGCTCTCATCCCCTCAAATCAGCAGGCTGGGGTTTCCATACAGCTCTGGAAGAAAGCTCTTCCCGAAAGAACCACCCAAGAACTCACATTGACATGTGTGCCAATGTCATAGGCAGAGTTGAAAGCACTTCTGTAATTACAGCTGACTATTGTACAACTCCAGTTTTGGTTGCTCATAACTCCATCTATAATTAATTGTTTGGGCTGAAAATTTCTCCAGCTGGGTTGGCCTCAGGCAAATTTTTTTCATTTCAGCTGAAATGGCTCAAGTCTTTCCCAAGAATATGTTTAAGGAAAAAGACTCTCTCTTACCCCCGTTAAAAGGATCTTTTTGTCATTTACTGAAATGCTCTCACACCTCCATGCTTCTAAAAGCAGTACCTTGAAATAAAGGCAGGCTCAACTGCTGTGAAATACGGGTCTTTTCATATCCTCAGGGGGAAAAAAGGATCATAATTTGGCTGTTTTTAATATATATATTTGCTGTTTACCTATGTGCAGCAGAGATCCAGCAGCTACTTTGAGTATCCTTAGTGCTGAGCAAGCTCCGTGCCCCGCTGTGCCAGACACACCGGTGAGGTGACACACACAGAATCCCACCGTGGCCAA
>JAOTQQ010000063.1:8502833-8525633 GCA_026546715.1 Gallinago undulata | reverse complement strand
AGTGCTGAGCAAGCTCCGTGCCCCGCTGTGCCAGACACACCGGTGAGGTGACACACACAGAATCCCACCGTGGCCAAGGATGCTCCTGAAGCTGCAGGGTTTGGTAGGGCTTTCATTTCAATTGTGCCCTTCAATTGCAGGGCCTTTGCGGTACCAGGCCAGAAGAGAGCTGGGAGATGGTTCAAGCTGGGGGAGGATATGGATGCTATGTCTCAGGGAACACGGGGGAAGTGGCTACTAAAAAGAGCCTGGGATCAGCCTACCTCCAGAGCAAGGCCTGACCTGCGGACAATGAAGACAACCCTGGGTGCACGTGGGGCACTGAAGACAAAGCAAAATATTCAAGAGCTGCTCAGCAAACAGCTGCTGTCCACCCTGGTTACCCAAGGAGGCAGAGGTGGAGAGAAGGAGTACGTGATCCCTCATTACAAAGAGCACAGCCCAACTCAATGGGCCTGAACACAATCTGCACCAAGAACCTTAACCTCCTTCTTCTGCAATATCAGAACTTGAGACCCTACGACAGACTAAAGATGTCGTACCCACTTTCAGAGGGTGTACACAGCCAGTCACTCCTGGCCACACAGAAAACAGGCAGAAAGCACATCCCACTACAGAGAGCAAGCCCCAGAAACACGGGAAGTCTTGAAAAATCTGAATGAAAAAATGCGAACTGCTTCATTTAAATCTATGCCAGCCCAACAGAGTCCAGAGATGTCATTAAGAAAAAAGAAAACCCAGCGCTCGGCTGCCTAGGAGCTAACTGGAAAAGCAAAATGGGCCCACTCTAATGCAGAAATTAAAACACTTAGAGACGGTTCTTACTACTCTGTGAACATGAGTCAGTACAAGTGAAAATGGTGCACAGATGGGCCAGCACAGAAGCAACAGAAGTGCCGTGATATTTACAAGGGGGGAAAAAAAAATCTTCCCTTACAAGTGTAAATATACCAGAGAAATCATCCGCTCACAGCACAAACCAGGGCTTTGATGTAGCAAACACTCCCACCAGGGACGGCACTGGCTCCGCCGGGAGGAGTAGGGATGGTAGACGTTGCATCTGGAAAACAGTAGGCTCACAGCTCTGAGCTCTCCCAAGGAGTCACAACACGCAGAAACACGCCAGATGACACGGACCATTTTACAGTCTTTATGCAACCCCCAGCGAGGGGCCAAGCGCCGTCCCAGGTAACGCAGAGACACTGAGAAGGGAAGAACCGTGATGAACGTTGGCTCTAACACCTGGCAACAGCAGCTCGGGAGCCCCACCAGCCTGGGATGCACACAGCCTGTGCCCCTCGGCCTGAGGCAGACACAGCCACCCGGGCCACCAGCAGCGCGACAGCTTAAAGACACGTGAACCAAAGGTGGTGTTGCTCCACATAGGGCCAAGCGGGTGGCATTTGAGGGATGACGCACGGGATCTCTTTCTCCAGCCTCTCCCAGGTGGCCCAGGTGGTTCACAGCGTGGCCACGGGGCTGAGCTCTCTGTGAAAAGCACATTTCTCCCCACCCGTCTCCCCCTCACCTGTAAAAGAGCAGTAACAATATTTGCACTTCTGCAAAGTTGGCTCAAGATGGGGGAATGAAAACTTAATTATCATCAGTGCTATTCGCAGAGGAGCAGCTCATGGCCTGACCATGCAGGATCGGAGCCGAGCTGCAGGAGATGCACAAACCTCAGCCCAGCGGTAAAAAGTTCTGACAGCCGTGAACGAGAAAGAAACAGTTTCCCCATCACTTACGAACATGCTCCAGTGAATTACTACAGATTTTATAATAGGTTTCCAAGCTCGTCAACCAAACTCCTTCCCATTCAGCTGCTCTGACCATGGACACTGCAGTGCCACATGCACTTGTGTTCTACAGGAAAAACATTTTCAAATGATAAAACCCAACTTTCAGATCCTCTCACCTCCCCCAGGTCCCTCTAACAACTTTTGTGGGTTCATGCTACAGTGTCTCACCCCCAAACACTTCCCCCCCACCCCGGTGTTGTGTGAAAGACTGGAGCACAGCAGGAGAAATTAATTAACTGAGCAAAAAGCAATTCTGCCATCAAATGAACAAAATGAAAGAGTAACAGAGACTTACACTTATATTCACCCCTAAGTGTTTCACATGACAACAGCAGGGAAAACACAGTCCAGACTGTTGTTTTAATGTTGATAATATTCCAAAATCTGCAGCGCCTACTAATTTCTCAGTGGAAATAAAACCTTTGACATCAGTAGGAATTCTGTCTGGGTGCAGAAGTTCGTTGCTACATTATGGTCTAGCAATAAGAGCCTATTTCGACGGTAAGATCCTTAACACAAAGGCAGTTCCTCTCTACGCCTGCCCAGAGCACCTGGGCTGAGAAGCAGAAGGTAAAACTTTGGTTGACTTGCGTTAGACCGGAATACATCCATACACACACACACACACGTGCTTTCTGCCAGCGCCTGTGCTGCTGGAGAGTCGATTCCGTTCCCTGCAGGGTTTGTACTTTGTGATCACCTGCCAGCAGCAGGGGGTCTGCCCCCCACCTGCCTCCTCCCCCCTCAACCCGTCAGCCCGTGCCCCTGGGTACCGTTTGCATCTCAGCGGGCTTGTTAGTGCTGCAGCATCCCGCTCCAACGCAGAGCGGGACTGGACGAAACCAGGCTGTTATATTCCCCCCAAATCAGGAAGATGTTAAAGAATACAAGAGGTGAGGAGGGAGGGAAGAGGGGAAGGAAAGTGTTACGGTCACAGCAATAGTAAGAGGGAAAGGAAGAGAGTTAAAATTAAGACAGGAATAAAAAAAAAACCACAAAAAAAACCCAAACCACAAATCAAAGCCGTATGAGCGTAAAACAGAATCATTTCAGGCATGTGTCAAAATAGCGTCAGATCTTTTTCTGTAAATTAGCTCAGCAGTTAAACACCCACCAGCTCCGCTTTTTGCTAGCCCTGGAGTTTTGCTGCACCTAGAGATCCACTCTGTGGCATCAGCAGTAGAAACAACTGGGTCTGTAGACAAATAACCTCATTTAAGAGCACGTTGTGAACCCTTCCACGCTGAGTCGTGTTACCAGTAGGGGTCAGGTCACATACTCTGTACCGTGGAGACCAGCCCAAGAGCTGGGTTCAGAGCACAACAAAAACCATGGGAAAAGGGCCTGAATTTTATAGATTTTTCCTATTTTTAAGTCACACGTAATAGCACTTAATATATGTCCCAAAGTTTTGATAAAAAGAAAACTACCCCTATGATGCTAAGTTAAAAACATCAGATTCATATCTATCCAGCTAATGTGGTAGAGATTACCTACAAAGCACCTGAACAGTCCCAACAAGGGAAAAACTGCATGCTGGTCCAAAAAGAACTTGTGTATCTCCAATATTTGGGCTTTTTAATTCCCAGAGTCACAGAGAAAGTACCAGACACATGAGCACTTTTCAATAGGGGTTTGAACCTATAACAAAATTTAATATAAAATCACTGCCCAATTACAAAGTTTTATGATACGGTTAAAAAAACCCCAACCCGCGCACAATAACTTAAGAACAATCCCAAACTTTGTGGATTTTATAAGCATTAGCTTCCTTTTTTGCACATAATTTCTGTTACACTTGATGAAACTTTTCCATTACAGGCAGAATGATGAGTTAACAAGCAAACCCTTATTTACAAAAGAGGGACAACATTGTACAAGACAGAGCGCACATTAGATCGAGACCATGGTAATTTCCTAGGACTGTATTTAGATGAAAGAGTCTGGGTTTTTTAGTGGTTTTGGCCTCAAAACCCTTCCCAAGGGACATGTACAATTTAGCTGTGCTAAAAGTCTCCTTTTAGGTTCAGGAGCCAAGAAGATAGAGTCACCTCTCTTCTCCAAGGGCCAGCATCCAGGATTTGGCACCAAACCCACTTTCTTCCCAAACAGCATCAGCCCTGAGTCATGCCTGCTCTCTGCCAGTGCCCACCCCACTGTTACACTAACCCAGCCACATAGATCACACCCATCCAGTGCCAGGGAAAAAAAAAAACAAGCAGGCACCCCAATTGCCTGACACTACCTGTTCTGCCCTCAAATTTCCACACTTCTCAGTCTGAATAAGGCCTGTTTATGCACCATTTTATTACGGCAGGTAACACGGCACACTCTCGGCAACAGGAACAAAGATTTTGGTGAAAGCGAGTTTGTTTGAGGCTTTGGGGGTTTTTTTCCTCTTTAAAAAAAAAATAATTCTCCCCATTTGTAACTATGAACATTCCTCGCCAGTCCTCAGTCCGCCAAAAAACACATGAGGTCTTTCTGAAAAACTAAGTTCTGTGCAGCAAAGTTATTAACTGCTGGGAAAGGCAGAAAAGCTCTTTTACAGCTGTTCATTGATTCACTGAACGTCACCCTACACTCCGTAGCCCCTTTTGGATTCTGCAGACTTCTGGAGCAGGCTGAGAAAAGAAATAAAAACCCTGGCCAGAGCAGTTACGCTGCTTCTTGAGACATGTTTTCTTTGGGCTCAGGCCTCAGATTCTCAGCCAGCAATTTCTGTCCCTAGTGGAAAATTACAAAAAAAAAAAAAAAAATCAAAACATCAGGTTTTTTCTGCTTTTCAGGAATCTAGAGAACAAACACGAGTTTCTAATGCGTTTGCAAAAGATGTGAATTGACCCCAGTGCCCATCCATTTGAGATCACAGCTATTCCGAGAAGTCCTGAATGTCTCTGCCCACGAGTTCTGCCAACAGGAGAGCTCACATTCCAGTGTGCCCAGCGCTGGACCAGTGTGCTCCCGGTGACATGATGCTGGGAAGCGGGAGAGGAAGCAGTCTGGCCGTGCCAGCTCCCTGGGGACCCCCAGGCAGATCCCTGCACACACTCCGGTCCTGGTCCACCCAACGCCCAAGTCCCCATTGCTGACACTCAAGCGTGTTCACACCACGGCTCTAATCACTCTCGGAAACCTTTTCCGTAGGCACTGTGGCTTGTGTCAGTTATTCTGGTTTCAAACAGGTGCACGTCAGCCTTGTTTTAAGCAATTGGCTATCGTCCCGGAGCAGACAAGGCCAGAATTAATTTTCTCTGTTTAATTTACGATCCAACAATTTTATTCCAAAACCGAAGACTGATGCTGGGGGACCGGCAGGTGCATTTAATCAGCACATAAACCATACCCACGCAGTCCCGCTTCTTCTCGTCGCCGCGCTCTCCCGCAGGAGCACCCCACTCCTGGCACCCGAGCTGCAGCTCAGCTTTCTCTCCTCTCTCCCCGTTAAACGGCACGGGCGGCTGATGGAGAGCCAGGCACTCACCTTGACCCAGACTCGAAGCTCCATCAGACTTTCTCAGCAGGAACAGCCAGGCTTGAAATGAGAGGTAGCGCTTGGCAGGCGCTCCCAGGGGACCGGCCAAAAATAAATGCGCTCTCCGGTTAATTTCCATCCGAGTACTACTAACGTTTCTCCTCTAAGAGTGCAGCTAAAGCTTTTGATTTAGGCAAGGCGAGGAGGCTCCGTGTTTGTTCGCGGTAGCAGCGTCAGACCCAGCACACAACAGAGGATACCGAGACCCATTTTAAGCACCTACGTAAGGCACCCGTGGTCCCCATACAGACAAGAGGTCTTCTGGGTGTGATTCAGAGCACTGTAATTAGGAACCTGCCTCTCACCTTTGATTATAGAAGGAGTCTAGACATCTAATTTAGGCAGAGAAATGACATACTTAAAATTACATTGTACAAGCATCCCCCGATGCATCAGTTCTGCAAGGAACCGGTCTGGAGGCTCTCTGGGAAGATGGTGATGGAGAGAAGCACTCGGCAGGCAGCGAGCAGCGGGGCCACCCTGTTTATGGGGAGCTCTACTCAGCCAGGACTTCCACCAGGCAAGCCACCACAGCATATGCTGGGCTGGGGGACACACCGAGCCCCAGAGACCCCCAGGCGCTTCCCTCAGCTCAGCTGCTGGTGTGGGAGGGGGAAAGCCTGCTGGATCTCAGCTCTGGCACAGGACCAGAGCCAGCAGCCCACTGCCCAGGGAAACCTACTCCTTCCTTCTCCACGGCGATGTAGCTGTGACGGAAGAGACTGGGAATCTCCCCGCGTCCCCTAATGGCAGGGCTGCTGGGACAGTGCAGGCTAAGGGCTGGTTGTAGCCTTGCCGTTTCATAATACTACTTGCCTTTTTTTTTTTTTTTTTCCTTTTTTACTTTCTTTTTAAAGGAAACCACCCGGATCATAACTTTAATCAAGTCTTTAGAAAACAAGGCATTTAGAAAATTTGACCAGATGCATTGCAGCTTCCTAAGGGAATTTAAAAGACCCCCAAATTAGCAAAATTTTTTACTTAAAAAAGAATTGTTGTATTTGAAAACAGGGCCATAAAACAACAATACCTCAGGCAGGAGACGGGAACAGGTGGAAATGTAATTAAGCCTCTGAAATTGCTCGTTTTACATTGTGTGTACAGTATTTTCATTTTCCATCACAGATAACAGTGTGGCAAGGCTATGCATTGCTACCTGACAGCTCATTCTGCTTTTAAAACAGCAGCACTTCAGTAGCAGCTAAATTGATGCTTTTTATGTGTCCATCACTTATCAAGGGTAATTGATTAGTGCCTGCGAGGGGCTCCAAGATATAAAGGATTACATGTTCCGAGCCTGCTAAATTATTTGAATTGAATTAGGAAGAGAAAGATTCTAAATCAGATTTTTGCCTGACCCAGCATTACCTTTCCTCATCAGCGTTTCCCCTTCCCTCTGCACATCTTTTTGCTCAGACAGACAAGAGCATCCTAAGCCCAGGGAGCAGATTTTCAAAGAGAGCAGCAGAGTTAAGCATGATACCTGGTAATACATAACGGGAAGCAAGTATGTTTTCCCACTGAAAGTTTCTCCGATGGCTGTTTATTCCGCTAGTTAAAGATTACAGCTTAAATCTAGCTCCAGAGAAGAAAATGAAAAGGTCGTAGCCCTCTCAGTCAGTCTTGGAGGGAAGAGACCCACCGGGAAGACAGCACTGCGCTCCTGAACAGCATCATGTGTGCGAGGCTCCAGCCTGGGCACAGACTCATCCTCTGCGGAGCGACTGGAAGCATTTAAGCCTGGGCTGCCTGCCTTAAACACACCCCGACCCAAGAATAGCCTGCACTCCTGGGCACGGGTCAGGCGATGCTGAGTCACTTGCTGGCCGGTCCCCAGGCTCTCCAGCTGCCTTGGGCTCGGCTCCCTTAAAGACACAGCTTGTGCCCGGCCGCAAAGAGCTCCCAGCTCTGGCTGGGCAGGACCTCCCCAGGGACAGAACCCTCGGATTCCAGCAGGTTTAGCCAGCTGCCTGCTTCCAACGGTCCTACTTCAACATCCCTACATTCAATTCCCACTTCGTACCTGCCCCGTTTCCCTCCAGCTCCGGAGCTCAGCACCGCTGCTGCCTTGCCCGCCTGCCAATTAACTGCTACATTCATACATTTCTTCGTAATTATGAATCAACTCGCAAGGGTTGGTGCGCACCCCAGGCTCACCCCGAACGAACGGCAAACAATGTGCTGTCACGGGTTGCATCAGCTGCTGCGATGCTCTCTCATGCCTTCAGGCTTGCTAAAGCTGATCTAACTCTAATATAATGGCCTTTTTACCCGCCTCCTCCCCCAACAATTACCAGAGGCTTGGAAAGCCATTGAAATGCAAATAGCTGATGGAGAGGTTATTGGGGAACCAGGCTGGGAAGGTACAAATGTCGTCCCGCTACTTTCCTTTAGTTTGACTCAAACGGGACCGTAATCCTGATTTTCTCTTTGTATAAACAGGAAGAGAGGCGAGCAGTATTGTGACCGCATGGATGGCCTTGCGTAGCAGCTGGGCTGCATCATCTCCAGCTTAGCCTCTCGGCGGCCTGGGACCCTTCTCCCCCCCCCTCAGTCGCTGTAGCAGCAGAGAATTGCACGGTGCAGAAGCGGCCGCAGCTCCGACGGCACGACACGGGCGCCACTAACTTACTGAGACCTGCTCTGCTGCCCGGTTTAGAGACCTTCCCCCAGAAGGTTTGTGGAAGGCAAAGCACTGGAAGCAAAGGAGCCTGCAATCTTCTGCGTGGCCACAGGTGAAAATCGGCACTAGAGCATCCTTCCCCCTGCTATCCCACCGCAGCCTTCAATCCGGGCACTTCTAAAGAGGACTGTAACTCCTCCGTGGTCTCTTTGCTCACTACCTTTTCAAGTGATGCTCCCACCAAGGACAAAAAGCACCGTCTGGACCCGAGGCAGTCGCAACACTCAGCTGGATTAGCTGGGGACAGCAGTATCTCCAAACTGTTGTAAGGTGGGGTGGGACTAGGACAATCCAGACACTTCTTCAGGCTTTCAGTCCCCACTAAAGCTTTAGGAACTCCCCCTACATGTAGCCTCTTTCCTCACCCCCATTTCTGTAGTGAAACAACCTATAAATATCAACAAAGAAGGTACTTACTGTGTTATTAACAATTCCCTCCCCCTGTTTAAAAGCGCTGTTGAGAAGGGGGTCCAGCACCTGGTGCACATGAACTACAAGAGGCAGCTTGGTGGCTTTGGCAAGGAGGTGGCTGAGGGCAGACCTAATCACACAGCTTACAGGTAATTAAGGGTGGTTATTAAGACGACAGAGCCAAAGTCTTCTTGGCCATGGCAGGCAACGCACCAGGGGGTAATGGCCAAGAAGTGGTCAGGGTCAGCCCGGACCCAGGAGAATCTCCTCCGCGGGACAGTAGGGCAGCACTGCTGCAGGTCACCAAGGGAGGTGGGGGAGCCTCCGTTCCTGGAGGTTTTCACCTCCTCACCAGACAACCCCACGGCTGATGTGACCTGCTGCCCGCGGGCCCCACTCCGAGGGGGCGTTTGGGCTAGACACCTCCAGAGGTCGCTTCCAGCCAACATTTCTGGGGCTCTGGAACCTCCGCGTTAAAAACTTGGCTTGAAAGGGGGAAATTACAGCAGCCCCTTCCCGGGAGCGGGGCAGAGCACCCACGGCCGGCACCACCGCTATCCCCCGCCCGGCACCCACCGCCCCCACAGCCCCCGGGGGTGCTACCCCCCAGCCAGTACACACAGTCCCCACGATGCTGCCCCCCGCCACACACGGCCACGACACCCCCCGGGGGTGCTGCCCACCGCCACACATGACCCTCGCAGCCCTCGGGGGTCCCGCCCACCGCCACACACGAACCCCACAGCCCCCGGGGTGCTGCCCACCGCCACGCACGGCTCCCGCAGCCCTCGAGAGTGCCCCCCCCCCCGCTACCCCCGCCGGTCCCTCCCCGTCCGCCGCTACAGCGGCACCGCATCCAGACAGCGGCGACCCAAACCCCCGCACAGGTTTCCTGCGGGTCTCCTCCTCGCCATCCGCAGCGCGGGTTCTCCCCGCGTCGGTGAGGAAATGGCCGGTTGAGCCCAGCGCGCACGCCCGGCGGGAGGACGCGGGCCGGGGCCGGTGCTCGGCAACCCACCGGGGCCGGGCGGGGAGCGGGGGGGCGGCGGCAGCGGCGGCGGTGCCCGCCCCGTCTCGCCCCGCCCCGGCGGAGACAGGCGGCCCTGCCGGCGGCAGACGAGCAGCCCCGCCGCGACATGGCCGGCCGCCGCCTCCTGGGGCTCCTCCTCGCCTTGGCCGCGCTGCTGGGCTCAGGTAGGGCGGCCGGACCGCCGGCTCCGAGGGGCCTTACCGGGAGGGGGCGGCCCGGGAGGATGGGGAATAGGGGGGGGGATCCCCGCGGGGCGCGGCGGGGGACGGTTTGCGCATGATCGCGGCGCCGGCCCCGGCCTGGGCACGGCGGAACCCACCATCCCTCCCCGTCCTTTCGAGGTCACCCCGAGACGTGCAGCCCCGAGGGGACACCCCGCAGAGGCCGCAGACACCCCCCCCCAACCTCTCCCGATGCATCCCCCCGGTAGCATGCAGCCTTTCCCGGGGAGTGGGGGTGGGAGATGCACCCCCGAGAGGGTCCCTAGGAGGTGATCCCAGGAGGATGCACCGCCCGAGGGTCGCCCTTGGGAGGGGGCTGCACCCCCCCCGGGGCCCCACCCTGCGCAGAGCACCCCCGCACCGCAGCAGATGGCGGGGCGCCAGCCTGTGCACCAGGGCCAGGCCCGGCCAAAGCCATTCCCCAGTCACCCCCTCTGCCCCCCCCCGGTTCTTACCGTCCCCTGGCAGCGCCTGGCCCCTCTCCCCCCGGCTCGGCACCCGGGGATGCTCCTGCACAGGTATCTGACAGATACGATGGCTCTAAACCTGTCATTAGATGACAGAACTGGTGATTAAAGCATCTCAGAATGCCTCTTCGTGACAAAAGTGTCACAACGATGTTTAACCCAAACGTGCGGTGCTGCGGGTACAAAGCTCTGGAGCAGCCTGGGTCTCGGATAATCCAAAACGGAGGGAGTCACAGAGTCGTCAGGAAAGGAGTTTGGTTTTGTCTCTCTGCATACTGAGCTGTTGGATTAGCAGATTTTCTGTGACCCAAATTTCCTGGGCTGCTGGGTGTATTCTCACTCTTTTTTTTTTTTTTTCAGTCCCACTGCTATTTCTGCAGATCAGAATAGTCTAACCCAGAAAGCAGTCCCAGCTGGACAGTAGCTGGGAAGATAGGGGGAAAAAAACCCCTTTTTTTTGGAGGGGAGGGAGGGAATTAAAATCAATGCAAAGCTTACTACAACTCTCTGTTTGTTTTTTTTTTTTTTTTAAAAAAAAGTATTCTTAGAAAGCTGTTTGTTTGCTTGAACAGAAAAAAACCTTCTCTTGAAGGTTTCACCGACCAAATAGACAGCAATTATGTAAAAGGCCTTGGGAAAGTGTTTCTAAAAGAATCTGCTATTAGCTAGGAGGCACCCACCAAACTCAGACTGGTTGGAGGGTATCAGCATCAAAACCAGGAGCGAACTGGGCTGCGAGCAGCATTTGCTGCTGGAAGAGAACAGGTTTACTGTGACTCAGCCCGGAATTAGTCTCTGTTTGCGTTTGGTACTTACGTGCCTGGGCACCTGGAAGGGTAACAGCATGGTACAGAGTTATGCTCACCAGTTTAGCAGCTGCTGTCTTAATTGGTGGATATCAGTTTGACAGGCTGAGCTAAGAGACTGCGCATAAAATCCTGATTTTAAAGTAATATTTTATTTTTTTTTAAATCTGATTTAAATCTGATTACTCAGCATTCTGTGCTGTTCGCAGCATGGGCGCAGAAAAATGCTGTTCTGTTCCATTTTGGAGCGCTGGGCTGCAGGGTCCAGCTCTTAAACATCCCCAGCTGCGTTTGTATCAAAGTGAATTTCACCGAAACGTTTATAAATCATTCCTGCCAGCGCGGGGCTTCACAGGTAATTGAACGACATTAAGTTCAGCTCCTGTCTGAGCTGCTCTGAATTGCCTCTCGGTGGCAACGACGATGTAAAGGTGAGGGGGCTCTGTGCTCGCAGCCTTTTCCGAGCACAGCCCTGCTGATGCTGGGCCCGTAGAGATAAGGTACCGGTGGGCAGCTTCAGCCATTTATTTCGGTAGTGGCTCTCCCAGCGCAGGGGTGGGTGCCTGCTCCTCCCTCTGGCTTCCCCCCCAAATGTCTTGGAGCAGCTTTGCTGCACCCTGACGAGGACTTCCAAGAGCCCTTCCCCACCTGAGCATGGAACTGGCCTTTGGGCGAGCATCCTCCCCACCATCACCCCGTGCCCACGAGAAAATATCAGGTGGTGGTAAGGACACAGGTTTCTGAGGCAGGGTTTTCTACCCCAGCCCCTCAATACAGCAGCAGCAGAAGTCAAATTTCTTCATTGCCTCTCATTTGCTGGCTTTTTTTTTTTTGGCTTCTTGTTCTGAAACAGTCTTTCCAGCTCTACCGGTGGCAAGTTGTAAACAGACCGGTCTCTTGCAAGCTCAGAGGTTTACAAATCACCAAGAAGAGGAAACTAGACAACAAAATTGGTACTTAGTGTGATTCCTCCAGTGGAGGTCCAGCTCCATCATTGACAGGAGAATAACTTGCATCTTGGCTGAGGCTGTCCAGTAAAGCAGGAACAAACCCCCACTTTTTAATTGGGAAAAAAAAAAATTAAATGAGGAACTGCTCACTGGGCAACAAGCCCTTTTCCAGCGCTGCAAAGCTCTGGCATATTCCTGCAGGGCAGAAGCATCACAGTATTTGAGGTGGTGGGGGGAACCAAACGCCCCACAAAGCTTTTCTGGAGGCGAGCATTCCCCATGCTGTTTTAAATGCACAGATCCCTTGCTTTTCCAGAAAGTAGTTACGTTTGAGTCCTCCAGGGTTAGCCACGTGTTTGTGCAAAACGATAAGGAAAATAGTCAAACAAGGAACTTTTCCACAGCTGTTTTTTTTCCCCCTCCTCTCGTGGTAAGCCAGCCCAGAAGCGCACTGATGTGTTTTCATGGAAAGATGGCACATGTGACACCTGAGGTCAGTATTCTTGCAGGGAGCGCAAAGGTACCTCTTGCCAGGCACAGGGGGCATGTCCAGGTTTATGCTCTCTGTCGTGTAAGAAGAGCTTGAAGAAGAACTCCACGATGGCAAACCGGCAGTGAGAATAGTTGGGCACGTCCTCCAAAGCTGCAGGATCAGCAGCGAGGGGCGACGCTTCGCGTTCTGTCACCCCCTGTCCTAATAGACGGCGTCTCACAGATCACCTCTCCTCTCGAGCGTGACTACAATATCCCACCAGCAATTACAATAATTACTTAAATGTGAAAGTAATATTAGACAGTGTAATTAGCCATTTATAACTGTTGCACAGATGGCTGCAGTCACTGCGGGCGGCTCCTCTGCACAGTCTCCGCACAACGGTGCCCAGCCGAGAGCGCAGAAAGGAGCCAGCTCTTTTCCAGATGTTTTTCCAGGTGTCCGGGCTCTGCTTTGCCACGGGCAGCGGTGGACACAGCTGGCAGAAAAAGGGGTGCCCGTGCCAGGTGACCCTCCGGCTCCCTGCCCGTTGCCAGCTGGGGTTGCTCACCACGGTTGTGCCGGGAGAGCTGCAGGGAGGAATTACTCAGAGTGGAGGCAAAAGCCCTGGTTTGGTGTTTGCTGTTGAAGCTGAAGGAGATAGAAGCGTCGTGTAAAGCGTTTACCTGCGCTAAAAATCTCTGTTATAATACATTATTACGTTATTAAATTTAAAATTACTAGGTATCAGCAGCGAGTCAAAGTAATATATTTAAGGAATAATTTTTACTTTGATAGCGTCTTTAGCGCGTATGACAAAGCAGGAGAAGCTAAATTGGTTTTCTTACAAATTATCTCTGATCTTTGAACAAATATGCATTAATTAAATGTGCCATGCCCAGATATTTATGTACAGAGCTTTGGAAATAATTAATTTCCATACTTCTGCTTGTATTTTGGATCTTTTTCTTCTACCAGCCTAGTGATATCTATGCTTGGAAACGGCCATATAACTCTTGGGTTTTTTTCCCCTCTATAAATTTTTTTTTTTTTTTCCTTACATCTGTTGCTACTATTTCAGCCCTTAAAGCACATAAAGCAGAAGAGTCTATTGATCTCCAGTGTTGACTAGAATAAACTTTTAGGACTGCTCAGTTTAAAAACAAATTTGTTTCTCCTTGGAAAAATATCTCCTGAAGGTTTAAGGTATTGACTTTACAATTAACTAAAGGAAAAACTGGGGTTTTATTAGGCAGTGCTTCTGAAGCCACTCTAATAACAAAACATATGTTTAATAAACTACATAGCACTGATGGCAAAGAGAAAACCTTTGCAATAATTCCTTTGTAATCTGATCGACTGATATAATTCACAACTGGTGGAAGAACTTGAATAGAGGAAAATGGGAGAAGATGAACGCAGCATATCAAAATGCAGAACATGAAAGGACTTCCTTTGAAAAGGAAACTTCAAAGTTGGGGGTTCAGATGCTGGAGTCACTAGCTGTGATTTGGGAGGCGAGCACAAGTATGTGTTTGCTGAGTAAACGATGCTCTTGAGAAGAAAACAGAGCCCCCCGGTAGAAGCCCAGTAGCCGACGCAAAGCAAGAGGCAAACGCTTTCTGTGCACTTGCAGGGATTTCAGTGGAGCTGCACGGGGTCAGGTTTGATTTTGATCTCCTGAAAGCTCAGCCTACTGGTGTGATACGGATAAAGTTAATGTCGATGCATATTTATGAAACTGTCCTGCAGTCACTCCAGAATCTTTTTTTGTTGCTTTCCAACCTCGTCTGGGAAACACAGAAAATTCTTGCAGTAGGAGTAGCAGGGCCACAGGCAGAAGGCTGACGCTGAGTGCAAGCTCCTCGTCACCAAGATACCCAGCCACATGAGCAGTGTCTTCAGGGAAGGAGTGGGTCAAGTCTGCTGTAGGGATTCTGTGCTGGCACGGCATGTTTGTGTAGAAAAGCCAAAGAAAGCAAAACCAAAGGCATTGGCAAGATTTTGGAGGTGGTGGCTGAGTCAGGGAGGAGGGATGCTGTGAACGGCATCGTTCTGCTGCTGGGAGGCTCTGCAAGCAAGGGGCGGCTGGCACGAGGCTGTCTCCAGCAAACGGGATGCTGGGGAAGGAAAACTGCTCAGCATTTTGCTTGCCTTTTGAATTGTTCTCTTTGTGCAGAAAGAAATCTGGGTAGAAAGAAGTTTGCAGAAGTTGGGTCAAAGTTGGAAGAATGTTACTGAAATCCCACTTCAGACAGACGTGCTCCTGGTTGGGTGCTTAGGGGTAACCAGCGTGGGCTCCAGGAGAGGAGGCGGCAGGAGCTAAACAAGCAGAAGAGGTTTCCAGCCCCAACTGGGGGTGTCAAAGGAGGTGTTTGTGCTGCAGAGGATCATTAGAGATGTGAGAAGATTTTGAACAGCACATTAATCTGTGACCATAAAGAGCTGTCTGCCGACAAATATGTGCTTCTAGCTTAGGGAGAAGTCTCTGTGTCAGATCTCTGTATGACCTATATGGGATGAAAGCAAGCAGCTTGGTGGAGCACGCGGCTCCATGATGATCGGCCACGTCCGTTCAGGTGTCCCTGCTGCTGCAGGACTTGGGTTGTCTCTCCAGACAATACGATCTGAGCGAAGCTGATGCCAGACCCCGTCTGCCTCATTTGGAGTAAAACCCTCTCTGGGTCCCATTCTGCCACCCAGCACACAGCACTCCTCTCGCAGATTTGCAGTTTCCAGTACAGAGCCTGAGTGTACCACAGGGTACGCTTTTATGCCGTGAAGGGGTAGAAAGACCAAGGGCGAAACTTCCCCCTTGCCCAGCATATTTTTGCTCCCTGGAAATTCTTTTGGCCAGAGAAATCCCTGTGCAGCCTGTCCCCAGTGAAACACCGGGCTGAAGAGGTTGTAGCCCCCCCCATCCCCCAAAGCTGAAGCATCCAGTGGGATGCTTCCAGCTGGTGCAGGCTCACCCACAGAATCCTCCTTGTCCCTGCTTTCTGACCCAAACCAAGGCTGGTTTCTCACCCGGGTGCTTCAGTGGGGTGGGTGTTCAGCCTGGTCCCACTTGCCAGGCATCAGCTCCTGCTGCTGGTGACAGACTGTCTCACGCACTGTCAAGAGCCACCGAGCGGATGCCATGCAGTTTGCCTGGGATTATTTGCCAGGAAACCCAAATTTGTTATTTCCAAAAAATCCACAGGACAGCACTAAGCTTTGAGCTGGTATGTCTTCTTAAAAATGCCCACAGATCCCAGCACATGAGAAGACAGAGCATTTTTAAGTGAGGTAAAGCATAGGTTTGGAAAAAAAAAAAAAAAAAGGTATATTCCCCTTTTCTCTTTTGTAATGAGTGGATGGTGTAGATAGTTTTGCAGAGGAAACCTCTGCAATAACAAATCTCAGCCATAACATTTGAATTAAGGTAACAGTTTACAAACAGTTCATTTTGTAAATGTTGGTGCTGTTTCCTCCACCAGTAGGGTCACAGAGAGCGAGAGACCCGTTGGTGGATTTCTCTTTGAGCTCAGGGACCTCCTGTGTTTATGTTTGTGTTATTTCATCAGTAGGGAGTGGTGCTTTGGTTGTGGGGCAGCTGTTCCCCTGGTGATGGGAGGCAAAACCAGGTAGCTGTGCACCTCCTTCTTCTACAGAAGTGTTTTATCTCTGAACTAAACAGCTGTCTTTCATGACTTAAAAAAAATGACAATTTAAATTATAATAATGAAATATTTTTAAAAAAAAAACATTAAGTTTTGAAAGAAAAGCTTTCAGGATTTGTCCTGATAAATTGTCATTGATTTAACAGAAGCACTTTTTTCCCCTGGCAGAAGTATTTCAGCAGACTTTTCCCACCTGCATAACTCAGGACTTTGCTTTTACCTCCTGGTAGCACTTCTGGGAGGTGAGGGAACACGGTGGGTGCTCACCAGCCAGCTGCAGGCTCTGGGTGAAGCTGGTTTTGCCTCCCCAGTTACAGACACAGCCTGTGCTGGGCACGGGAAGCAGCCGTGGTTGGATGCACACCCCAAACTGTGCTTCCCAGGGGACTTCTCCAGACTCCTCTATAAAAGCAAGGAACAAAACCCACCTTATTGAAAATGAGTCCATGTAAGAGGCTGAGGGATGTGGCACAGCTTTCCACCACAGGCTGGACCAACAACTCCTATTGCCATGGGCAAGCCAAGAAGGGTGGTCTCACAACTGCTGGGCTGGGTAGAGATAGCCTGGCTCAGCTGGCCAAGGTTAAAAAATCATCACCAGTTCCTGCTCCACCTACTCAAAATTACTTCCAGCAGATCTCTGCTCCTGCTTCTTCCTTATTGAGACCCTGTTGTCTCTCCATGCTGGAAGCCCCTTCCCACGTTGGGATGGAGCGGTCCCTTGGTAGCACTGCCCAGGTTTGCCATGCTCTGGGGAACAGCAGAGCCACCTCACCCAAAGCATCGGGGGGGGGAGCGTGGCTGGGTAGTGGAGGCTGGATCCTAAACAGCTCCCCATCCTGATCCCAATCCCCAGCATTTGCCCTGGAGAGGTGCCACGGACAGGGGCACGGGCAGTGGCAGGGGCTGTGCTGCAGGAGCCCTGCATTGCAGGCTGCCGTGACAGGGACAGACAAATGCCTCCAGCCAGCGGAGAGGGCTGCGACCCCCACGCTCTCCCAGGGCCTTGCTCCATCTGTCAGCATCACCCATTCCCACTACGCTCCGCTTCCCATTTTAAATAGCAGAGTGAGGCAGGAGCAGCACACCCCAAGTGATGAACCAGCGGTTTTACCGTGTAATTCCCTATTTACCTACTTTTAACTACAGCCTATTCTCTTGATCTTTTATCTGATGAGAGCAATCTTTTTCCATCGGGAATCAGGTGATAAGCATTTAATCTCCCGCTTCGGTTTTCTTAGGGCTCCTGCATCGCTGGCTTTGTCACCAGTTGTTCCACGCTGGGTTGTGAACAAAATGCTTTCGTGCCACAATTTGTTGTCTGGCTGATAAACAGGTGTCTCTGGCCCTAGGCAAATTCGTAGTCATTGCTTAATGTGGGAGCAGAAACCAAGTGGCTAACGTGAACGTACCTCATAACATTTCTGGGTGGACAGTGTGCAGGAAAACACAAAGGCACCCCAATTTTCAGCCCTGCACCCGCAGTCAGGAGGAAAAGGAACTTGCTGTGTTTTCTGATCCAAGATCATGAGCCGAGTTGGGGTCCGTGTTTCCCACCCTGTGCCCGGTGAGGCTGGGCTGGGTGAAGGGCAGGGGCAGTGCACTAGGACACAGGTGGTGTCAATGTTGCCTCCAAAGTGGTTCCAGCTGAGATCCTGCCTCCTGCTGCTGGCCTGCCCTTCCCTGGGAGCAGGGTCACAGCACCCCTGCATCTCCCTTTCCCTACCTGCAGGAGTGGTAATACAGTTCTCCAGTGGACCCCTCCCTGCACACTGCTTTTGGAGGGGGACAAACCCAAGTCCTGGATGACACTGTTGGTTCTTCTGTGACCGGAGGAAGTCACCCTAACTCGTGCAGCAGGGTCAGTGCTAGTTTCCTCTCTTGCCACTTGCAAAGTGGTTGGGGTCTGGGAATAAAAAAAAATGATGCTGCCCATATCCTTTCCCCCTTCCTTCCTTAAAAAAGGACCAAGCAAACAGTGAAAGAGTGACAAGAAGGAAGATCTCCCTTTCCCATCAGGTGCACCTTTGAATTATTGAGGGTTTCCTGGAGCATTCTCCCAGAGTCCCAGGAAGGGTCAGAGATTTGCTCTCTAGGCTCAGTGGCAGCTGGGACAGGGTGAGTTACCCCTGCCCTTGTTAGCCCTTGGCCACAGTGTCCTAGGCATGGCAGGCTGGGCATCATCCCATCCTCATCAGGGGTACAACTGGGCTTAGGCACCCCCCAGAAAGGGAGGAACCTTAAATACTTGTGCTCAAAACCTCCCAGCCTTTTGCTCCTGATGCAATTGATCTGGGCCTAATTGGGAGCAGGTTTTGGCACCGCTGTGGTGCAGACCTCTTTGACACAAACCTCAAAGGAGGACTGTCTTATTACAGTTGCTTAGAAAACATCACACACTCTATGCACAGAGATTTCAGAGAGCCTTGGAAACCTTGAAAGCTTTGGGTACTGATACTGAAGAAAACCTTTTTGATTGGTACCTTGTATTTCCTGAACGGGGCTACGCACTTTCCCACCACACCAGGGTGGAAGAAGACCTGGTGAAACATTTGTTTTGTGTGGAGTCAGAGATGGGGTGGACCCAGGCAGCGGCCACTGGTCCAAGGCATCCCATGGGAAACCCTGATGTGAAGCCTTCCCTAGCTCCCGTGGTGCTGCCCTTGGCAGGGCTTTGCTTTTCACTCCGACCTAGCGAGGGTTGCTACCAGCAGCTGGAGGTGTTTGTCTTGGGTGGGGTACCACTTATGGGGAGCTTGCAGTGCACAAGCCAGTCTAGGAGTCATGGAGTTGAGGGTTCCAGCCCAGCCTGAGGCTTTGCAGCCTCCTGGGTGTCAGACACTTTCAGGAGATCAAGCCCTGGGTGATCCCTGCATGGAGCTTGCTGCTGAAGGGGATGTAGTTCATGGCGCTGAGCAGCCATACTCCTCCTTGGGGTTGTCCCCGAAGGGTGGGGTGGGAATAAAGGACACCCAAGGGCCCTTTGCTGTGCCACAGGCATCGGGGTCTGGTGCCCTGCCAGCCTGCAGGGACAAGGTGGTCCCCCGGGCACCAGGTCTCCTCTGTACTCTTACTCTGACTTTCTGTCACATCGCGTGGTAGCAGCTGATGTGACGTGTCGCGGGGCCCTTGTGCCCCCTCCCTCCCCTGGTGGGTGTCCCTGTGCTGGGCACAGATGTTGTGTGTCTGCGTCACCCCCAGGATTAGCCCATCTCCAGCAGAGCCGCGGTGTCTCGGGGCCAGCTGGCACTGGCAGCCCCCTCCCGCTGGCGGCTGTAACACGGTGACGGGCTGACACCGACACCGGCAGATTTGCCCGCTTGGCTCTCAGTCCCCAGGCGAGCGGGGAAGGAGCCCTTTGCCGCGCTCCTACAGCCTCTGCGCTGGCAGCCCCGCGCTGGTTGGAGAGGCAAAGCCGACTGGCAGGGACCAAACTGCTCCGCTAATAGCCCTTCGCATCTCGTTTTTTAAATTAAATATGGAAATACGGTAATCACCGCTGGTTTGAGTCAGTGAGACTGGAAGCAGGTGAAAGAGAAACACGGGGAAGGAGGAGAAACTTAGGATGAGATTTTAGCATGAAGAAATGTCTCTGGATTTGAGGGTCATCTCTACCCCTGTGGGAGCTGGGTGGTGATAGAGGCTGGTGGGTTTGGCGATGGAGGCTGGTGGGTTTGGCGATGGAGGCTGGTGGGTTTGATGGTGGGAGCTGCTGTTGCTCCAAGAAGGGCAGCACTGGGGTGAGAGCAGCCTGGTGGCAAAGCTGATCCTCCTGCAGACAGGTGTGGAGCAAGGCTCTTCTCACATGCCAAAATTCAGGAGGCAGAGGGCAGCACCTGACCTTAGCCCTGAGCTTCCGAGGTTTCCTTGCAGCCCCTGTGAGAGCTGGTTACCAGATCTGGCTGTTGGAAAGAGGAGATGAGGGTGCCTCCCTCCGGGGCTTTAAATCTTGCTGTGGAGGAGCGAGAAAGGCCGTGTAAGATGGCAGTGGATGGGAAGTTCCTCCCTGCCATGTTTTCGTCTGGTCTCTGCAGAGTGACCTCCTGGTGTGGCAGTGGTGGCAGAGGCTGCTGCTCAGGTCTGTGGGACACCACGGGTTGTGAGGCGCATCCCCGCTTCTTCAGATGCTTTGGGAGCAACCTGGAGGTCTGTCCTTCCACCCAAGGTGGGGAGAGGATGCGCTGGGCCCTTCTGACAGGCCTCAGCATGGCGCAGGGCAGAGGTACACCATCGTCCCTTGAGCTTTCAGTGCCTGGGGAAGCTCCCAGTGAGGGCTTGCCTTCTCCTGCCTGCTGGGTTGGTGACCTTCCTGACCTGGCCCCACATTGTGGTGCTAACAGTGCCTGCTGAGAAGAAGCCCGGAGACCACCAGCTCCAGACTGGTTTTACTGGTCGTGTTTTCCTCGCCACCTCCATTGCTCTTGCTGGGTGCTGAGCACGTCGGGGGGCTGCCGTTTGCCCCAGAGCTGCAGCCAGCAGTGCTTGCTGTGGGACCACATTGCCCATCCTGCCCCAGCCGAGGAGAAGACAGAACTGGGGGCTGTTGTGGAGCGGGGGGACCCGGCGGTGCGGGGGACAGCGGGGGTGACAGAGCCTGTGCGGGTCACGGTGGCTCAGCAACAACGCGCTGACTTTTGCGGAGGCTTTTAGGCATTTCCGTTAATAGGTTTCAAACATAACCACCATTAGTCCCTCCACAAAGAGAAGGTCTTCATTATGCAAATTCTCATCTTACAGCTTTATTCATGTGCTTCCTGGCAGGCTTTCCTTTAATCTCAAGAGCAAGATTGCTTGGAATTACCATATACCCTTGTTAATTGCATTTAAAAAAAAATTAAATTCAGCAGAGGTTGTTTTTTTGCCATAATCAAGAGTGATTTTGATTAGTACTTCTGGAAATCAAAATGTTTCACTGGGAATGGAGAACAAGGGCGGCAGCGTTACCTTGTCCCCAGCAAGGAGCTGGGGGGCCGTGTCCCACTGCTCTCTCCTGTCCGAGCCCCGGCCCAGGGCGATGGACCCCGGCCTCAGCCCTGGGTCCCATGGCCATGGTGGGTGCCGGGGGCTGAGCTTCTCCCCGATGTCGCTTCCCAGCTGTGCCCCCTTCTCCTCGTCCCGGCGGGCTGCCAGCAGGGTGTCTGTGCAGGAACGTGTCCCTGGGCAGTCTGTCTGTCTTCCCTGGCAGCGGCCAAGGAGCTGGAGGAAGTTCAGGGTCTGCTTTCCAAAGCAGGGCTACCTTCAGGGGGAGGTCTGTGGTCGGGAGGCAGCCTGGGCATATCTCTGGAGAGAAGTGCAGCTGCTCCAAGGCTCTCCTTACCTGCCAGAGACCAGCCATAAGGCTCTAGGAGCTCTGCTCACCCTACACACATAGGACTGGGCTTAGTAGTCAGCAAGAACTTGAGATTTGCCGGCAACTTGGCACTTCCAAGTAAATTTGCCACGTGTTTGGCAGGCAGTGGGGGCCGGTGCCCAGGCAGTGGTGGTGGAGAGCATCAGCGAGTCTGGAGCTCTGGTCTGTGCTGCTCCAGGAGAGTTCCCTGGAGGCACCCCGGTTGCTGTAGGACAGACCCGCGCCCTCGGAGGAGCAACCATTTGCTCCCTACAGACCTCTGGGGCTGTGCCTTTGCCGAGGTGCTGGGAAGAGGATGCAGCCCTGCACCCAAAACACCTCCATCCCCAGCGCCCTGCAGAGGAGCCAGCACGGCCGGGTGTGCCGACACCGTAACCCTGAGCCAAAAAGGCGACGCTGGTCGCTGGGGAGACCCTGGGTGCTCTCAGTTACCTGTCCATGCTGTCCCCCTGCCCTCCCGCCCGCTCCCCGCCGCATCACTCCTCAGGTACGTGCATAAAAGTCAGGCGGTTTGCATTACTTTCCGCTGCCCTTGTTACCTGCTTTGCATTCCCCCGCCATCTCCCGGGCTGTCAATCTCGTACCGCGGCGGGCTCTCAATTCCCAGGGGAGCTAAACACATATATATTGCACAAAGAGATCCGTGGGCTGGCACTAAAAATGGAATACACCTCGCTCCGAGTGCTGCAGACGGCCCAGCAATGCGCTGGGTGTGAGTTGTGATACTGTAATTCAAGCTTTGTCAAACAGTGGGGCTTAATTAGAATATATATATAATTGTGAAAACTAAAAAGCTGACGAGTACAATTGCGCGTTTGAGCTGCCCGCTACGGAAAATAATGAGGAGAGAATACATTAAGGCACGAAACCCCTTCTACCTTCAAAGAGCAGCTAGCTCTGATTAAAAGTACCCCTGGCAAGGCGAGGGGACTCGGCGAGAGGCGGGGGAGCCCATGGTGCTGGCTCAGCCATAACTCTCACCTCTGTTTTACAGCCGCTACCCAGCACAGCTGCCACCTTGGGGTGCCCTCACCACCCCGCTCTGGCATTGCAGGACTTGTATTAGGTGCCATGAGACAACCCGGCTCAGTTTCTTTTCATTGTCATATTAAAGAAAAATGTGGAAAACATGTCTTCTTGGCTCATTGTCCCCCCTGCCATAGATCTGCAGGCCTGCAGATGCTGCAGTGCCCTTGGCCAGCTGGCACATGGGGCTCGAATCGCCTCCCAGCCACCCCCGGGGATGTGCGTTTGCTCCCAGAGCCAGAGACAAAGATTTCTGCCAAAAATCCCCAAACTAGTCTAGTCATCAACCCTGGTGAAGATCATAGAATCACAGAATCATAGAATGGTTTGGGTTGGAAGGGACCTTAAAGATCATTGAGTTCCAACCCCCCTGCCCTGGGCAGGGACA
>JAOTQQ010000063.1:8457793-8502595 GCA_026546715.1 Gallinago undulata | reverse complement strand
CACTTGGCTTGGTTGAACTTCATGCGATTTGCACGAGCCCACCTCTCCAGCCTGTCCAGGTCCCTCTGGATGGCATCGCTTCCCTCCAGCGTGTCGACTGTGCCACCGAGCTTGGTGTTGTCAGCAAACTTGCTGAGGGTGCACTCTATAGATCCCACACTGCTCCCCAGCACAGGCAACCAGCAGCGGATGATCTTGCGTGTCAGTGGTTTTCTAGTCCAGTGCTGGGTCACAGGCAGCGTGGGACTGTCCTAAAGGGGAGGAGAAACGTCAGGGTGTGCAGGGCCCCAGCCACTGAGCCTGCATTACGAACACCTCTGCAACTCTGCAGCCGGCTGCTTGGGAGCTCTAGTACATCAGAGTGTGCCCCCAGCTTCACCCAGAGAATATAAACCCTTAATATAAAAACGCTCCATGCATAAACCCTTGGGCTCCCATCAGAGGATGGGCTTTGGGAGCCCCTCTCCTCCGGTGATCGCAGCGCTGGACCGGCACCCCAGGAGCCAAGGGGTTTGCTGGGAGCAGCAGCGCTGCCTCCCGAAAAGCTGCCTTTGGGAGGTAAAGAGGTGTAGCCAGTGCTGGTTGGGTTGGAAGCGTCCGGCTGCGAAGGGCCGGGTCTGTCACCATGAAATAAGTGACTAAAAGAGCCTGGAGGAGAGAGCTCAGCTCTGGTGTCTGGGAGCGAGCAGGCGAGTTTGCGTGGCTTTGACGGCAGCGCTCGGTTATTGATCCATAAAAGGTGTAATACGTCTCCGTAACACCCTTTGCATGAAATAAAGATGTTGTCGACTGCAATTAAGTGGCAATCTATTATTAATCCTTGCCAATGCCTAGGGGATTCCTGGATTTAAATTCCCCTGGAAAAGGATCTCTGTTTGCTGTGGCAGCGGTGGGAAAGCCCTGGGAGCCCGGCTGTGCCAAGCCCTGCAGCTCCCGGGGAAGGTTGTACCGGGTGATTCAGTGCATCCACACTTCTCCCGGCCTTCCCACCCCCTGCCTGCACACCTCTCCCAGTGCAGGGGTGTCCCCCAGGACATGGCTGCAGCCCAGGACACGTTAGCAGTTGCTGGTTTCCATCAGCTCCATGAGGATGGAGGGCCCTGAGACCCTTTCACCCCTTGGCCCCGCTCGGGCACTTCGCAGGGTGATTTTGGGGAGCAGCACCCTCCTCTCATCCTGCAGGGAGAGGTGTCAAGGGCAGCCGTCACCAAACCCAAGGAGGTGTAACTGCTGCTCAGCCGGGGGGTCCGCTGAGCCCCCCCCGAAGCCGGGCAGGGGGTGTTTGTGCTCGTGCGTCAAAGGCGCAGCACGAGGAGGATGCGGTACCAGCAGGGCTCGGCGTGCTGCAAATCAGTGCCCTTAACATTTACTTAATCACAGAGAGCAGAGGGAGCGAGGCGAGAGGGGAGGGATGGCCCCCGGAATACCAATGTGCTGCCGCCGCATCCCCCCCTCCCGCCCGCCACGGCGACGGGAACCCAAACGACACCCAGCGACGGCACGTCTCCCCCAGGCAGCTTTGGGGCACTTCTCATCCCGCCAGAGACACGCTGCGGTCTTCCCCTGCCACCTTATTTTTTAAGCACAGTTTAAAATAGAAAGACAAGAATGACAGAGCCCCACCGGTTCCTGAAAACACAGTAGAGGCTGAGGAAAAAGACGTACTGGGAAAAGGAGACTGCTTAAAATTGCCGGAGTAGCAAGCCTGGGACAATCAGCCACTGCAGTAATGAGCTGAGTGGGGTCTCAGCAGGGACACGCTGGTGGTTCGGCAGCACCCTGTGTGAGGGTGTGAGCTAAAGCTAAAGTGAGGGCGTTTTTGTAATGTCGTGGATCGTTCCTGACTTTGCACCGCCAGACCCTGTGGCTTCGTCCAGGCTGTCGGAGCGGGAGAGCATCGCCTTTCTGGCCGTGCCAACATTTCATCAGCAATAAGGCCCAAGAGGCAGATTTTTTGGTGAGGGAGGGGAAGGGCGTGCACGGGGGGAGGCTGAGGGTGCCGAGCAGGGGCTCACCCACGCACCCCGCTCCGCGGGTGTCACAGGGAGGTCACGGCCCCCCCTGCGACGGAGCATCGCCCGCTGCTCGCAGGGGAAGCGTCGGCTCCCTTCATCTGGATGAGAAACACAGCCCTGGGGCTGGGCCATCAATTACTTACACGTACGCATCCGGCAGCAGCTTAATGCTTTGCCAGAGGAGGAAAGCCTGTAGCAACTCTCCAGCCATAGACCCTGCATTTAAATCACCCCCGGGTTTGCTGAGCGCGCGTGTAAACAGACGGCAAGTGACAGGAGATGTGCTGTGCGAGTAGGGGAAACCAGAGCTGGAGGTGTCGCAGTGCTTAGTGACCACTCTCCATAGAAGTTTTTCACCAAAATGCTGATACCTGCTTTCTGATGGACGGGTACCTTCCCGTTGTTATTGTCCTTGTCAGTAAAGCTTTAAATTTATTCATGAAGCACGCCGGAGCTCAGGTGGCAATAGCTAAATCCATTTAGCAGTAGGAATAAGAGGAAAGCCATTTTAATGTTCTCTTGCAGTGCTGCAGTACTTAGCAAACCCAAAGGATATTAATTACTCAGCATGCTCTGAGATGTAAAAGCATGAATTTATCAAGACAAATACATTCAGGACTAGGGTAAGTCAACAGTAATTAACGCGACGCCAAAAAAAAAGGCAGAGAAAGGAAAGATTAGCTGGCCCTATCGCAGGAGAACACGGCGCAGCACCGAGTTATCCCCGGGATGTTATGAAGTGACTGGGGCTGTGGCGAGCCACCTCTAAGAAAAACAATCTGCCTGTGCCCGTCAGGTGTATCCCTGGGACGGGGCTTTGGTCCCGGTTTGCGTTGCCGAGGCAGAGTGATGCAGGAGGTCTCTGAAATGCTAAGTTGTGCTCGGCGGCCAGCAGCAGCATTTTCGTGCGAAGCCTTTGATGTCGGAAGGCACTCGCGAAGAAGAGGTGCATGGGGCTTTTTTTGTTTTTCACCGAATTTGTCTGCGCTGTCCCAATGTTTTCACGGTGTTTAGCAAATGTATAATCATGAGCACAGCCACAGATGAGTGGCAGCTCGAGAGATGAATTGGTAGGCTCTCCTTGACAAATTTAAGCATAGCATGTGTTTTTATCCCACATCCATTAGGGCAGACAAATGGAAAATCCGGAGATGACTGCTCTGCAATTTACCAGTCACAGCATTTGGAGAAGGCTGATGTCTTCCTCATTGCCGATGATGGGTCAGGCTTGGGAAAAAACAGAAAGCCCTTTAAAAACTAAAGCAATTTGAGTGAATGAGTCTAGCCACACTGTATTTAAAGGCATTTTGTGCGGAACAGGATCAACCAGTGCTGATTCTTTGTCTCCAGGTCACGGGGATGACCCAGATGACTTCAACCTAGAAGATGCCCTGCTTGACCCTGGCGACAAGCCACGTAAGTCACTCTTTTTTTTTTTTTTTTTTTTTTCCAAGAGGAGAAAACAAGTAGTCATTAACAGGTGCGATTTGTTCTTTGGGATCTGAGGGAGGGTGGTGGAGGATATGGGCTGTCTCCTCGTCTCTGCCGGTGTCCGGGCTTGCCAAGAGGCGGGACTGGGGATAGTCCTGGAGAAGCTGCTTGTTGACTGTGTGCTCTTTGCTTTCTGATTCCCGTGAGCAAACCCCAGAGCAAAGCACACCAGTGCTTTGACGTGGCAACAGCACTGAACACATCTTTTTGGCTTCCTCGCATTCCTTAGTAACACCTACCATCGAACGTGCCCCCGCTTGCCTGGAAGCTGACACGTTACCCATGCTTCTCCAGCGGGTGAGGACAACCCCCGGAGCCTGGCCGGGCAGGGGCAGTGCCGGGTCCTTCCCTGGTCCCGCTGCCACACAGCACCTGGGGAGAGCAAACAGCACATTGGGGTGCTGCTTCCCTTTGAATAATTTCAAATGCAACCCACCAGCCAAAGGAAACTCATTCTGAGGGGGGTGCCTTGCTGCTGGCATGCCGATATTTAATATTTGGCTTGAAATAGGTAATTTTTATGTAAGTTGAGGCCAGGCTGTGTCACTGAGGGGACAGTGGTGCCTGACAGAGCTCAGCCAGGGCCTGGCAGGAACAGCAGTGAGGTCAGGGGGACGGCAGGGGTTTGCACCACACTAATGGCAGGAGATTCAGGGGAGCAGCCCTCGTTTTACACCCAAAAGAGATAAGGTAACTGCTGTGCAGCAGCTCCTCTCCCTCCCAGGGGCATGTCTCATGCCTGCCTCCAGCCCCGAGGGCTGAGCCCCAGAGTAGTCCACACCCAGACACGTCCCACGCTCCCCTTTGCTGCCCGGCCACGGAGACACCAAGGTGGAGTTGCAAACGCCTGTGCCCAGGACCCCTCGCTGCCCATCCCTCCCCATGCGGTTCATAGTGGCCATGCCCAGAGCCAGTGCCTGGCCAGGCAGTAGCTGAGAGTGCTCTGCGAGTGATGCCGACCTCTCTGATCAGCCAAAGTGCACCTACAGGTGGCTAACTGAAAGCAGGAACTGGGTTTGAAACCTCTGACTTTACAGCCTAACGGCACGCAGGCACTTATGTTATGTTGGAGATAAAGAGTCCAGCTGCTCCATGCACCTCTCCCTGCGGCGTGCCGGGTTCAGCGGGAGGTGGGGAGTGTAGACCATGGGGTACCAGACTGGGGTACCAGACTCGGTCATGGGTCTGAGAGATCTCACCTAGGATTTTGCAAGCCCTTTTATACAGTACGTGGGGAGACCTGGTTAGAAACACCTAACGGCCACCTCCTGCAGAGGGAAAGCAGCCTTTCCCCAGGCTGGAGTCCCAGCCTGCCCAGCTGCTGCATCCCGCTCGGGACTTCATCACACCAGCCCCGGAATAAAAGCAAATGAAGGGCCTGGAGTAGGGTCAGGCCAAACTGTGCCAGCACACTGGAAATGGAGCCCAGCAGAAGCACTCCTGTATTCAGAGGCGCAAATGGAAATTAATGGGAATAGAGCAGCCACGACTCTTGCTTATAATTTATTCATATACTTGGTAATGTTAGCCACTATTAATAGATAGTGGTTTACAGGGCCTGAAAAAAAATACATAATCAAACCCCCCAAAGGCTGGGTGTAGCTTGTTTTACCCCAGGAGCGACCAGGAGAGGTGAAATCTGAACATCGGGTTGTCACCAAAATTCCTCCAGCTGACAGGGAACCTCCAGTATATAACACAGCTCTGGAAATTACCTGCCGTTTAATTAACAGACCAGGCAAAGGACAGCAAAACATTGGCAGCTTGCTCTTGTTTTGCACGCTACCCTGTACAGTATCTGCCTTTCCTCTTTTTGCCGCTGCCTTAATTCAGCACAGCTCATTACAGGGCTCTGCGTCCCGCTCCTCGGGGTGCTGGCCGACACGGAGGCAGCCCTCAGCCCCGGACACGGCTGTGCCCTGCTGAGCTCTGGGCCCCATCCTGCACGGGGCTGTCACCATCGCCCCCGGGCACAGGCAGTCCCCCTCCCTGCAGCCACTCACCCTGCGGGGGGCTTCCATGGCTCCGAGTTTACAAACACAGGCCCACGATGCTCAGCTGGAAGAGCTCCTGGTGAAATCTCTGCCGCTTATTCTCAAACCAGGAGTGACATGTTTTCGGTGATGCCCACGACTAACATTTTCCTCCCCATCTTGTCTCGTCACAGCCACTCCCAAGGGCCCCAGGAAGCCGGCCGGTGGGACAGGTGAGACCTTCTTGTGTGCCTGTCATTTAAGCTTGAATATCATTTGGGTTTGTTTCCCATGGGAGTTTGAACCCCCCCAGGCTGCGTGCGTGTGGCTGGGGTGCTGCTGCCGTGGCAGAGGCTTCAGTGTGGACGCCCTCACTTGCCCATAAGAAAGCTGGTGCCGGTGTGCACGTGTGCACTCTTCCCCTAGGGCCAAAGTAAATGCAATATTGATATTTCTGCCCATGCTGAAGGCAAGTGGCATTGGAGCATTTACAGCCAGGGCTGAATTTTGCACACTTCGCACTATCCGGATGGAAAGGACACAAATCACTGCTCGGCTGCACAACGGCTTTTGTTTCTGGCTGCGTGGGACCTGCCAGCTTTCCTTCCTGGGGGGGAGCCCAGAGGATATTTTCCTTCCATTTTATTTTCTCCAAGCTATCCCCAACATCCACCTAGGGACATTCCCCCATCCAGGGAAAACACATCTCTCCAACTCTTTGTGCCTGTCAGATGGCCTGGCTGGCCGTCTCCACAGCATCTGCCCTCGATGAGGAAGCTCCCTTAAATTCACCCGAGTTTCATCATTGGCAGCTCCTCTGGACAACCATACCTCCTTAAATATAGCATGGTCACAAGAGCCGAGGGTTGCTCAACCCCGCCAGAGGAGCCAGAAATAAACTGCAGCGGAGGCGTGCTCAGAAGTGAACCCGCTCGCCCCTGCGTGAGGACCTCGGCATGAACTTCAGCAAATCCGACCGCCCAACTCCTCCACCACTCTGATCCTTGCTAGGGACAAGAGAAGCCAAGTGCCAGAAGAACGCGCAGGGCTTCTCGCTTGGATCACGGCCCGATCGACGAGAGGTCGTTTCACCCAATAAACTCTCCCCGGGAAACGGGCAGTTGCCAAGGCTGGGGATTTGTCTTGGCGAGTTGCTTCTTCCCCAGGGAGTGCTTTTTGGATGAGTGACGGCACCGAGGGGCTCCTGCGGCAGGTTCCCGTGCCCTAACCCCATCTCCTGTGCAAGCTCCACTCAGCCCAGGGTCACTCGTGGGCGGCGATGCAGGGAACAGCATCCCGGCCACCGGCTGGGTCCCTGCAGCTCCTGCTCATCCGCAGCCTCCGCAGGACACCGGCGGGTCTCCCCCCCCCCGAACACATTATTTTGGGGCTGCTCAGGCTGGGGATGGGTGGCAGGCACAGCTCGGGTCGGGGAGAGTTAAGCGCTGGCCGGGCTGATCTGAAGGTGCAGCAGAGCAGCTGGATGCCCTTTTCAGCCCCACGCTGATACAGGAGGTGGTACAGCATCGCTTGCACCAGCACCCACAGAGCTGCCGGCCCCGGGTTCAGGGGGGGGAGCGGGGCCGAAAGCCTCATACCATCCCCATAAACAATAGGGGGTTTGATGATCCCTTCTCTCCCGCAACAGGCTTTGATTTGGCCGATTACTTTGACCCCCCTCTGGACACAACCACCAAACCAGCCAAGCCGACTCCGAAGCCCTTCCCCAGGCCTGGGAAGCCAGGTACTGCCGAGCTCCCCGCGCCCGGGAGGGAGCATGTGTGTTCACCCTGGGGGCTCTGGAGGGGGGAAAACGCTCCCCAGGGAACCAGGAGCCATCCTGGCAGGCTGGGATCAGGTGCTGATAGATGAGCTCCAGCAAGTACTGGTGACCACCGACAGGTGACTTCAAAAAGTGACCACCCCCTCTGCTCCTGTGGCAGAGGGGATGCTCCAGGCTCTCGCTGAGACGCCAGGAGGGTCGGCACCAGGGGACACCAAATGTCAGATGCTGCGAGCGCTGCGGCTTTGGGAGGAAGGGAAGGGCTCGGGGGCGAGAAGCTCTCAGGATGGCAGCCATCACAGAAGAGAGAGAACCCTGCAGCAAACTTTCTAATTTATATTGAATGGGACGTTCATGGCGTGAAGCAATCCTGTTGACAGCTTGGGTCAAGCACCCGGTTCTCGCTCCTCCTCTTTTGCACCTGGTGAGCTCAGAAACACTGAGATCTTGAAACCCACATGCCATAGCTGTCAATAAAGTCAATATTGTCACAGATTCAGACACTGGAGTCTCCTAAAAGTGCAGTTTTCCCAAGCATTAGAAAAGACTTTTCAGTAAAGTGAAATTACCGAAAGAGTAAAACCAGGACAGAGGGTAACATCATTTTGGTCTCTTTTTTTTCTTCTCCCTCCCTCCCTCTTTCCCTTCAGACAACAGCTTTTGGGATGTCATCCACACCACCACAACCAAGAAGCCAAAAACTACGAGGGCCCCCCCCAAGCATAACCCAGGTGAGGGCAAGCTCCCTGGCCCCTTGTGACTTCACCCTGGCGCAGGGAGAGGCTCGGGGACGTGCTGTGACAGTGGCACTGCCCCTCGCCCCGCCACTGCCAGCCTCTGCTTTCTCTGATCACGAGACAGCTAGGGGAAAAAAAAAATAAAAATAGAAAATCCCACAGCAGACACGGTATCTTGGTATTATCCTGCACTTTCTCAGGGGTCTCAGCAGCTCCTGGACCATTTTGTCTTTGCCTGATTTCAGGCTGTGGGCTTGCTGTCCTCCTTGGCACGGCACAGCCCAGCCACTCCGGGCTCCACCAACGCTCCCGTCCCACAGGCTCAGGGCACCCTGTGGCACTTGCTGCCTGTTTACACACAGAGTTTTGGCAAAAGGTCCTCCCAGGCTTCAGAAGTGATTGATTTGGGACCGGAATGAGCTCAGGTGGGAGGGCTGAGGAGCTCAGCTTGGCTCTGTGCTGCTGTTTAGCGGTAGATGCTCTGTCAGGGCTGGGCTGGGCAGTGCCTGGAGGAAAATAACACCAAGAAATCCCATTGCAGATGGCTCCAGCTGGCACACCGGCACAGCACAGCCACCTCCATCCCCTCCCAGGTGTCCCCCTCCAACACTGCCTCCTCCTTGGGAGCTCCTGTCTGGCTCCATCCTTTTCTATCTGACTTGATATATCCTGGCACTGGAGCCGTGGTGTGGGACCCTTTCTGCAGGAAGAACGGGGCATTTCCCACCACAGCCGCAGGAGGGCACAAAGTGGGATGGGTTTGGAAGATCTGCCACAACACCGCATAGCAAAAATGGGAAATGCCTGTGTTGGAGATATCATCACAACCGACACTTTTCCCTGGCAAAGCTGAGCATTTCCTTGGTTAATTAATTAATTGCAGGGTTTCCCAGCCTGTGGCCAGCACTGCTAACTGCCGTGTTGTTATTTTTAGCAAAGGATCCTATGGATCTTGACTTGGCTGATGCCCTTGATGATAAGAACGACAGGAAAGACCCCGGGAGGCCGAACTTAAGGCCAGGTGAAGGTACGTTGACTTCCCTTCTGTCCTGCATGCTGCCAGCTGGGTACAGGCACTCGCTGCCAGAAGCCACCCGTGCTATGTGACGGGACAAGGAGGGACAAAGGCACTGACTTCTCCTGGACTCCTGCCCCCTGCCCTGCCCACACAGGAGGGGACATTCCCAGAGCCCCCGCTTTGGCAGTCCTGGGCAGAAAGGGGCTCTGCCAAACGACCCACTGCCCGTCTGCAGGTTTCTTTCCCAGGGTCTCTTCTCACCCATTAAATTGTGGTGATTGCGTTAAGCTCCCCCTCATCCTGACAGCTCTTTATCGAGGGCACATGCTGTTGGGGTTCACAGGCACTGCAAAGACATAAATCTAGAGCAGGTTTAGGTCCTGGCATAACATACGCTATGGGCTCAGAGAGATTTTTTTTACTTTCCATCTCTAAAATACTCCAGGGAATGAATCATTTGTCTACAAGGATTGTTCCCCTGAGCACTTGAGCTAGAAAACAGACTTTGCACGGCTAGTTTATTGATGTCGAGATGGCCATATACCCTGCTCGCACGTGTAATTAATAGTCAGATATTTTATTAGATTGTATTAACTAGGTGACTTGTCTGCACTTTGATATTCTGGGCTTGTTGAGGTTTCAGACCCCTGCAGGAAAGGTTGAGGCGTTGAACTGCTAGAAGGTGGCACGGGTCACAAACCAGCACACACCTTTGTTCCCCCAGCATCACTGTGCCCAGGCCTGCCTGGGACCTCTCCAGGTTCTGGCATAGTCAGGGTTGTGGGTTTTGTTTTTGTTTTTTTTTTCCCCCCCTTTTTACGCTCATTACTAAGCCCATAAATCTAGTTTTCGGTTTAAGGTGGTGAATAAGGCAGTCTCTTTCAGGCTGTTAAGGCAAAGGTAACCCTTCCCAAGGTGCAGCATCAGGGATGCTGGCTCAGTGCTGGGTCTCTTCTCCCATCAGATGCCTGGCTGCACCCCAAGGTTCCCTCTGGGACCAGAGCCAAGGGGTTCAACACCTCATTCACCTGCTGGTGCCCAGGCTGTGTTTCTCTGAGCCTGCCCTGCACTAATTAAACACTCTCACTACAATGGAGGTAACTTTTTCATGTGTACCGAGGTGTGCTGGTGCTCAGTTCTTCCTCTGGAGCTGCTCTGTCCCTCTGGGGAGGAGGAGGAGAATCACCTCCCTGCCTGCAAGACCCTGGGCCAGGCTGGCACTGCTGGGGGCTTGCCAGAGGCAGGGCAGGGGCACGTTGGTACCCGGCATTATGACCATCACACACACAAACTGCTTCTTCCCTCCTCCTCCACTGCCAGCTGAGGCTCAGCAGCCAAAACATCTCAAACTCATAAATACACCAGTCACTTCAGTTAAAAAAAAATAATAATACAGTGGTTTAAACTTTGATTCAAGGATATTTCTTTCAAGCTGGGCTTAAAGTCAATTTTTAGGAGCTTAAAATAATTTTGGTTAAATGTTTTGTTAACATCTGGTAATTGCGAGAGAAGCAGAACTGCATACTGACCAGTCCCTGTTCTCACTGGGGACCAAGTACCAGCTGACTGGGAGCTGCTGGTTTAAATGGGGGTGCAAAGCCCTGCTCTGGGCCCTGCCACATGGAAAGCCCCATGTGGCTCTTAAAAACAGCTGTTTTAGAGAAGTAGAGTTTTAGAGCAAATACCCAAATGAGTAGAGCAGGCTCCATCTGCCCAGAGAGGAGCATTTCTCCAGGAGCAGGGGTTTGCAGGAGCCCAGTCCCACCCTGGGTGCGTGATGCTAATGGGTGACCCCTGCCCAGAATCCCTCAAAAGTCCCATTTCCAGGCCCTGCCCATCCAAAGACACTTGATTTTTGGTATCCCTCCCATTCCAAGCCATGCACTGTTTTTCCTTCCCGTGATGTTGTTTTCTCAGCAGCTCTAGCTGCATAGCTCCCCTGGGGCACCCATGAAGCCCATGACAGCTCTCCACAGGGAGGCCATCTCCCACATCTCCCTTCAGGTGCCAACCACCATTTGTTCCTGTTACTTTTAAAGGGTTTTCAGATGACGACCTGGCCAGCATTGTGGATGGCGGCTACAGCCCGGACGAGAAGAAAGGTGAGGGGTGATCTATGTTTGCTCGTTTGCTTTTGCAGTCACGGCTCAGGCAATAGACACGGTATCACCCAATGTCACCTTCTCGGTGAGGGCATGCACGCAGGGAAAGGGTCTCTCAGCTGTGGAGCCAGCAGGACACAGTTTTTGGCCTCCACGATGGTATCTCGTGGTTGGAGGTGCTTAGTTTTGAGTTGTGCAGAGGCTCTGCAGCTCCAGCTGCCACCAGGGCAGATGGGACCCGTATCTCCCCACCCGCCTCAAAAGCGGATGCCCACCCCTGTGCCACGAGAGGGCTCAAGCCTCCTTCTGCCTTCCACCATGCGACCACCGATGACTGAAACATGAAGGAGAACCAGCAATAAGGGGATAAGCCGGCACATTTGTGAGGATCCACAGCATTAAATATTAAAAGCAGTCAAGTAAAGAGATGAATGCCACAAGCCCAATCAACATTTAATGAATCCCCGTGCCAAGGACAAACTGCATCAGAGGCATTAATACAATGCTGACCTGCTTCCATAAATTCCGGATGTAAGCGACTCGGTGAGGGCTGCAGCTTCCAGAGGAGCAGCTTCTCCTCCCAACCCCGTTTCTCCAGGGAAGGTGATTTTAAAATAGACTTCAAGCCGAGTGAGGATTCCCTGACATTACAGAGCTCCCCAAATCACCTCCCTGGGGTGGCCCAAGCGTGCTCTCTGTCTGACATCGCATCGTTTATCTGCTCTTTACACAGAGGTGAGGCTAACTGTCACAGGGGGAAAGGTGTCCCCTGCATGTCTCCAGGCACTCAGGATGGGAGGGCAGATCAGCTTCAGACCCCTCAGAGAAACAGCAACGAGCCACCTGGGGCAGCCAGGCAGAGACACTGCACCCCGTGGGGACACACACTCGTCCCCAGCCCAGGGGTGTCCCTGGGGCTGTGCTGCCCCTGCCCCCCATGCCCGCTCCCTCCTGGGCTGCCCCACACAGAAGCAGGGGAACAGAGGGACACGGGGCCACTGACAGGCTTGTGTCTCTTCCAGGTGCCGGGGGCAACACCGACAGCAACTACGGCGGAGGTGGGTACCAGCATGGCCACAGGAAGGGGGGTGGGATGGGAGGGGGCGGGTGTGTGTACCCCTGCCACACAGCCCCCCGCTCTCTCTGTGCCCCACAGTGGCGGAGACGGGAACGATTGCCGGCATCGCCAGCGCCCTGGCCATGGCGCTCATCGGGGCCGTCTCCAGCTACATCTCCTACCAGCAGAAGAAGTTCTGCTTCAGCATCCAGCGTAAGTGGTGTCAATCCCCCACCCCGAACACAGAGCAGGCACCCACCTGTTTGCCCCCTGAACCCTGCTGCTGTTTTCCAGCCTGGAGGCAGGAGGGGGGGGGATGTCAGGCACCCAGTGGCCCGGAGCTGCCAGAGCAAAGCATCATCCACGGCTTACAAACCCCCCCGGCCCCACCAGTGCCACCCCAGAGGCTGCTCACAGTCACTGACAGTCACAGCCAAAACCCAAACCAACCCACACCAAACAGGTTTAATATGTATTATGCCCCCCCCCCCCCCCAGCCCAAACCAAACAAACCAAAAAAGCACCCCAAAAATCTTAGCAAGAGGTAGGAACTCACCAGGCAGCAGCAGCAGCACCAGGGGCAACAGGAAAGGAAGCACAGGGAGCATCTGCAACTGTGGTGGCCATGGGTGGTACAACCCACCCTACCCTTCTGCAGGTGTGCAGCAATCACTGCAATTAGCTGCAAATTAAGCCACAAACCTTCCTACTCCCAGAAAGCACCTTTTTCACGAGCTGCCCCATAAAGTTTCCCGGTGTCAGCATCGCGGGAGGTGCCCCAACAGCATCATCCCACAGCACCTGGGTGAGGTGGGCTCCCAAGCCTGTTAAGGGATGGTGGCAAACAGCTGGAAAAAGCTCTTTTTAAATTAATCAAATGAAATCTCCTGCGAGTCTCCTTTGCTCTGGGGGAAGGGTGTTTGGGGTTGGAAATTTCTGCTGGAATCGTGCTATTTTCCCAGTTGTGCCTGAAACAAACAGGAGCATTTTGGTAAATTAGATCAGCAGGAAAAGTCAAATGAATGTGATGGAATGAAACACCCTTGTATATTTCCCCCCACTTAAATGATATTTTGGCAAGAATAAATAATTAAAAAAAAAAAAAGAGTAAAGGCTTTGATGAGGGGGAAGCTGAGAGACACAAAGCCCCAGAAAGGCGGCAGGAAATTAAAGTTAATTATAAAGGAGGATTAATTTAAGCCATCAGACATGGCATGCTGGGCTAATGTCAGGCCTTAGATGCATTGCAATGCATGACAGAAATCTAAGAGCCGTCAGCCACTGCAAAAGTGGCTTTTTATTGAAAAACATAAATTGCATTTGGTGTTATCCCAGCAAAACACACATCCTGGGGGAGGCAGCGGTGGCGTGTGATGACCACTCGCTGGAAGCACAGAGGAACGGGCTGGGTTTTCTCCTTTCCTTGCCCAGCTGTCCTTCTCCTGTGGCGAGGCTGCAGCTCCACATCTCGGTTTTGAGTCTCTCCTGGCAAGCGTTTGCTGATTCCCCTAAAGGATGTGTACAATGCTGCCTGATATTCTTTATCCCACTCTTTTTCCTTACACCGTGTCTCCCCCTCATTAGCCATGCCCTAGGCTGTGGCTGAGCCTCCGTGTCCCTCTGTTCCAAGCTCTGACTGTCCCCAGGCAAGAGGGGGGCTGTCGGCAGCTCCTCTCCTGCCTCCGTGGCTCAGCCAGCTGCAGACTGGCTGTCTCTGATGGCATGGGGGGTTTTATGGTTGTTTTTTTTTTAGCCAGTTGCAGAAACTTTTCCTCTCTCCCACCCCTTGGAGGCAGAGGCTGCCCTATTGCTGCCATCGTGCTGCTTTGCCTTGGCCCTGGGGCGATTCCCTGCCTCCCTCCTGCCCCGTCAGGTAGGAGTGAGCCCCAGCAGAACCTGGTGGTGAGGCTCAGTGAGTCCCTGCCACGCTTCCTGCTGCCTGTGGATGGATATTAAGCTTAGATCCCTAAAAGCTGTGTATTGCACATCCGCAGCGTGGATTGCACGGCCACCTCCCCTTCCTACGGTCCCTCCCCAGTGGGATGAAACAGCACAGCGCTCCCATCACTGCCTCTCTCAACGATGTCCTTTAGAGGAGCTGTAGAGGATGGATGAGGTCCATGGCACACCCCAGACAGTCTTAATCTTCTGCAGCTCTGAGCTGGACCACCATGAGCTGTGCCACCCTCTTTCCTCTTGCTGCCCCCTTGCAGTGCTCAGCCTTGCCCCTGGACACTTGTGGCAAACACTGGAAACTTCTTTGCATTTAAATAAGGGATTTATTTGGGGTTTGACACCCCGCTGGGACCCCGCTGCATCACCCCAGCCCTGCTCTGAACTGCTTCTTGCAGCCCCGTCCCGTCCATCCGGAGGATGTACTTGCTCCGTGCACATCTCAGCACAGTAATTAGCTGTGCTGCCTCACCGGATAACAACGAAGCAAGGGACTCGGAAAAAAAGGGCTGCTGCTAGAAGCTGTGCCTTCTAGGCAAGCCTCTGTGGTCACTTTAAAGCCCAGCAGCGCTTTCTCAGGGCTGGTTGTGGTTTACTGGTGTCTCCGTAGTGCTGGTGATGCTGGTGGGATGATGGGAGGTTGCAAAAAGGCATCTTGGCTTTTGGTACAGCAGATTGGCCCATTGCCAGAGTTTTTAAGGCATCAAAGCAAATCATTTTTACTTCCTAACCTTCCATCTCCCTCTTTTTATTGTTGCTTCTCAGAGGGACTTAATGCGGAATACGTGAAAGGAGAAAACATGGAAGCCGTCGTAAGCGAGGAGCCCCAAGGTGAGAACCTTGCATCCCTCACCCTGTCTGTGCCTGGCCACTAAAGCAGCTTTACTGGGGGACTTCCCTAAAGTCCCTCGTGCTGTAAAGAGCTGCCCTGTCTCTTTGGTGAAGACACCACTTAGGTGATGCTGCAGCTTTTCCCAAAACACCCACCACAGTGTTTCCCCCCAGCCCTTTATTGCGCAGAAAGGAAAGCCGTGGTAAGAGACCAAGGAGCTCACACTGCCAACAGTGGCAGTTAACGTTTCATGTTTTCAGCCATCGGGAGCGTCTCAGAGAAGGAAAGCATGATGCTTCTTTCAGTGACAGATAATCAAGGCTGCTGCAAAGGCTGTTCCAGTGTCACATACAGCCAGCCAGTACTGGGCACCCATTGCTGGCGCTCTGGTTCCATCGCGTGCTGTCCTACTCACGTTTTTTTCTCTTTCTCCCTAGTTAAATACTCAGTGCTGGAAACACAGTCGGCAGAACCACCAAAACAAGAGAGTGCCAAGATGTAAAGCACGGCCCGGGGCTAGAAGAGAATCAGTCAGCAGCAAGTGGAGATCTTACATGCTTGTAATTTAGCTTCTTATTTCATTTGACCCCAAAGCTATTTAATGTGTACTTAGGCTTGAACTGGCTTCTTACCGCTCTAGGCTTTAGGGTTAGAGTGGTAGCATGTGTTTATTTTTCGTAAAGAGGTATATATGTTTACACTGAAGTAATAGTGTAGGTTGGATGTCCAGTGGTGTGCAAACCAACAGAAGGTGTGTCAGGAGCGGTCAGTTTTCAACTGGCCCTTTCAGTTTAAGGGACAAGATCTTTGTCAAGAAGCAGAAGAGCTTACAGGTATGAGGACAGTGAAGTGCCTGTAAATAGCAATCCAAAGCAAACCACCCAAAGCCCTTCGTAAAGCACCTCCAGCCAGCTGCTGCCATCAGCTCTGGGCACGTCCCTTCCAGCGGCGGTGGTGGAAACGGCACAATTCCCGAGGGTAGATGCGGTCCCTGGTGTAGCTACACCTCCGAACGAAGTGCCTACGGGTGGGTCCTCAGCTGGGGCCTGGGGCTGGGGCCGGTGACTCCCTGCTCCGAAGCCAGGCGTCGAGGGTGCCTCACCGCCACGCAGCACTGGGCTTGCTTCTAACCACACAAAAGGACTGATTTTTCACGCCAAGTCATAAACCCAGTAACAGCAGCGTGTGCAGCCTTCGCTTTTAGCAAACACCATCTGATTGCTGGGCTGCGCTGGGGATCAGGAGCTGAAGGTGCCAAGGGATATGAGATGGTCACCGAAGTGAAAACTGTGTGTTTAGGTGCTTTCAAGGACAGGTTCAGATCTCGCTCACGCTAGAACAAATTACAGATTTAACCCGAAAGAGAATGAAGTATGTACCTGTTAAGACCCGTAACACCGGTTACCAGCAGAGAAGTGGTACCAGTATCAACACCTGACCTTTGCTGGCGAGCAAGAATTTGTGTTTGAATTTGCAACCCCTCCCCAACCCTTTTTAATCCCTGCTAAAGTGTGGATGCTGCCACTTCCCAATACATTTATCCAAATCAACTGCTGCTTAAAAAGCATGCTCTCAAGTGAAGGAAAATTCACTTGGTGTAAGAGGTACTCACTATTTATATATAAACCTGAAACGTGTGCGTTTTGTACTGTTTTGCAAATCCTGTATTTTGTGAATGTGTATTTAAAAAAAAAGCCTTTCAGTTTGATGTACAAATAATTCCCAGCTTTCAGGTAGACAGGACTGAGGGGCAGCCTTGCCTGGAGGTGAACCAGCCCAGGATGCTGCCCACCAGCTCCCTCGGAAAGGAAGTTGCCCAGTAACACGCTGAAGTATTTTGCAGTAGCTGCACGAGTCTTTATGCTCTTTTTAACACTTGCACTTCTAAAGCCTTACACTAGCTCTAGCCGAACAGCGAGAGTGCTTTATATAGGAGAGGAGTTCTAGGGATATACGGTGCCTCACGTATATTCAGAATCCTTAGGCTAAGCCCTTACTGCTACGAACTACCCCGCTCCTTATTTTTATGAGTGTGCTTGGATTAGGAAGCAAAATATTTAATTATTGGCTGCTCAGAGACTGGAAGTGGGAGAAGTTGAGCTGGGCTGCTCCCTCTGCTCACTCCCCGAGGGGGATTCTCAGGGAGGCAGCGGGGTCGGGCAGCAGCTCGGACGCCGAGGAGCCAGGTGCCCGAGTGTGTGCATCTCCACTCCCAAACACCAGCCTCTGGTTTGCTTTCGGAGCCAAACACACACATTTGCAAGCTGTAGCACGGAAAATGTTTTTTTAGAAAGCCACTGCAGATGACACGTTGCCACACAGCGCCGAAGAACACTAGGACCAGATTTCCTACCTTAGATCAGGCGATGGTAATCCTGTTTCTCCTTTTCCTGATGCCGGGGGTTTCGGGAGGAGCAGGTGATGGAGTTTTTGGTGTTTGTGTTGCCCACCTGCCCTCTTCATCTAGTGTGCAGTGCGGTGGAGCGTCCAGCATGGCTTAAAGAACAGAGCACCTACCCCTCCTTTGGGAAACTCTTACACGAGGACATAGGAGAAATAAGTGTCCAATTCACAAATACTGCAGTTAAAAAAGAAAAAGGCCAAAAAAAAGCTATTTCACTGAAAAAACCTGCCCAGTTTCTAGAACTTAGAAGTTGCTCTGTTCCCCAAGGCCTTTTCTATGACTTTGGTGAACACTTTCACCTTCATGCAATTCCTAGGAATGTGAAAAACTGTAAATGCACAGTAAAAGGGAGTACTTTTTCAAATATTTACAGTAACAGGATTAAAGAGCTCTTTCTCTAGGACTTCAAATAGGAAAATATTGCCAAATACCACACTAAAGAAACTAAACTTGGTCTTCTCTTCAAAACTGGACAAAAGTCTTAACATGCTAAACGTCAGTAAAGGCTCAAATTGCTTTTTATTGCAGTCTGTCTCCTTCATCTGAACTCTCAGACCAGCTGTGAGAAACAGGGAGCTGATATACCCTCTGTATTTTAGGCATTATAGCAACGGAGAGGATTCCGGTGTATTTTCCTAGTAGCAATCCAAGTTCTGAAACAGCTGACCCAGCACTGACCTCGAACTACTTTCATTTAATTAGTGACTATTCTCTTCAAATCTGGACATGGAATTTTTTAAAATCCTGCACTTTAGGTTCTGTATACATGGTATGAATTTTCTCAGCCTTTATTTAAAAAAAAGGCTGTAAGAAAATGGGATATTTTTTTTTTAATGTGTCCAAAACCTGTATATAGACATGCTCAGAGTTTACACTAACTGTGCTGTGAGCCCTTTTTCTTACCACACTTTGCTTCTTTGGCTTCATTAAAGCTATTTTTAATAAAATTATTCAGAAAAGGTTCCTCAACTACAGAGAAAACAGAGAAATGAAGGAATTTAACTAGCTTTTTTGCTGTTGTTTATCAATTACTTGCATTTTCCTTTGGCAATACTGTAGTAGTTTCATCATTTTGAGATTTGGCAATACTGTCATAGTTCCTTTGTTTTAGATTCTTCAGTCGAGAATACTCTGACATCAATTTCGGCTACTAGAAATTCCATCATTTCCATGCAGCCCCGCTAAGGAACCCTTCCAAGTGCTATATTGTCATACTTAACTACTCATTTGTTGTGTTAAAAATGGAATTAGTCCATAATACCGTTTACAGATTCTGAAATAATGAGTCGACAGGCCAAGGTTTTAAATATTTGCTTCTGCAACGAAGGAGGCTCAGGAACAAATTCTGTGAAATTGGAGAATCCTTTCTTTTGAGTGAAGGTCCTCCTGAAACGCTGCCGCAGAAGCGATCTATACCAAATGAACGTTGAATGTTATGCTATGAGAAGATAATGTGCATGTAAGGATCATGGGGGTAAAAATCAGAATTTGACTACCATTGGAAAACACCAAATAAAACAAGTTGTCGAGTAAGACATTTTAGACTTGATTTTTTGTGGTTTTTTTTTCATGCTGGAAGTAAACTGCAGATGCTGAGCTATAGCCTTATTGTACATCACCTCTTCTAGGACTACACTAAAGACTTCATTTAAAAAAACCAAAACAAACTGGACGTTGTGAGAAAACAACGTCATTATGAAAAGTTTAATTTAAGGGTAAAAGTGAAGTATTTGCATGCACACAGACACACTCTCCTCAGGTCACCCAGCTGCTAAACTCCAGGTCTCTAATATTAAAGATGCCCACTTCGTTCAGATGTGATCTCTCAACAAATGGCTATTTTCTTTTGGCTTTTTAACAGAAAAGCTGTAGGTTGGGAATACTCTAAATTGTCCAGTTTACTTTGTCCTCTGCTGTGGGGCTCAATGAATGGGAGCTGTTGATGCCAACAACTGCTCTCTGTTCGAGACCCAGCCATTCTTGGTGTTACTACATACGGCATGTGAATCAGTACAGCTTTTCTCGGAAAATAAGAGAAAAATCAAACACTTCTTGTTTAAAGCTTTAGCTCCTTGAGAGGGAGGCTGCCTATGCAGGGAACAAAACCAGGCAGATAGGAGTGTTTACCAGCTTTAAAAGCCGCCTTCCATTTTAATGAAACAACAAAAACAACTTTTATCTACAAGGGAGGAAAAAGTCTATTTCAGCTCTGAAACAACAGAACTAAAAAGGCAAAGCATCTGATGCTGGTGATTCACTTAATTTATGTTATAGTCAAAAAACTGTTTCAGTTGGTTACCAAGGCTTCAGCTCATTCTGGGACACTGGATTCAGGTTGTTCTCCCTCTCACGTGTCATTGACAATAGGAAAATCCTGCAGGTCAGATTTAACTGTTCACAGTCTTTGCACATTCTCTTTAGGCTTGGCAGAGTCAAAATGAAAAACCAAAGCAAAAGAGTATCTAGCTTTTGAATGAAAAGTTAATAGTTCTCTCGAAGGTGCATCAGAGAGGAAACAGGGTCCTGCTCTTTCCCCCACCAGTTCACTATGCCTTACTAAAAAATAAAAAATAATGACAGAAGTAGCTGTTAAATCAATAGGAAAAAATCTGATTATCAGGAATCAGACTGAGTACAAAGACAGTCACCTTTTCCATACAAGACTGTGCTGTAACTAGCATGTACGAGCTACATAACACCTTTGAAAAAATCCATGCTAAGTACATACAAGAACCTCCATTGTGCCTACACGGATCGCAGCAGGAGCCCTCCCCCAGCGCTCTCCGGTCGGATCAGAGCAGACTCACTGAGCCATGCTGAAACTTGTGGATAAACAGACAGTCGGTTGAAATCACTGGTATTCTTCTATGCAAAACCGAGCTCTAGGAATCCAAGCTTTCAAAATCTCAGAATGCCCAAGCTAATCCAGTCATCACTTTTACAATAATTATAGAGAAAATGTTGTGATTATTAGCAGCAATGAAGAGGAAAACTTCAAAAGATTTTCTTTAGCACTGCATTTTAGAGATAATGTGCTTTACTTTAATATACAGTTAAAATGTCAAGGAAATCCAAAGTATGGAAGAGTTTCATTCAATACCAGCTCAACATATTTTGGCAATGTAAAATTCGCTGCTGGCATACTGTTCAGCAGAACCATTTTTACAAGAAAACATCTTTCATCCATTTATAAAAAGCCTGAGCTTGATTAAGAGATGCAACATTGCAAGTTTTCCTAAGCTTTGTTCTTGTAGGTGAGTATCTATTATAAAAAAGCATTCACGATAATAAAAAGGACATGTGGAAATACCCTGCACTGCACAGTAAACTCCTAAGACTGGACACAGCACATCTGCCTTTCCAGCTGAGGCTGCAGAAATGCTCGCGGCTCACCTTACGCATTAACTATACGTTACATACATGAATGCAGAGAAACAGGAAAGCGCCATCGCCTATTAAGAACAAATGTGCAGTAATAAATAAATACTCACAGGCAGTAAAAACCACAATCGGCATACAGAATCAACTGGCTCTTAAGAAAGAGGCTTAATTCGCACTAGCAGAACTTGGGCAACACAAGCACAAGTCAAAAAGCAGAGCTGCAGTGTTTAAGTGCCCTAAGGAGAAGAACCAGATTCTCATGAAAACAGCAAGGAAAACAATCCAGGGAAAATTTTCAGCATGCATCATTTCTGGGCCTCTCAAGAAAGCCACTGAATCATTTTTTAAAAGGTTGGATGTAACAGAAATAAAATCTCTCCGATATGAATATTTTAGGGGGGGAGATGAAAGACAATTGGAAATGTGTATTCTATATGAAAACGCCACTAAATTATTCACTTTAAAGAAAAAAATGCTAGCAGCAATTTAAAAAACAAAAAGCCAAGAGGCTTTATTTCAAGAAAACCAATTATGATCATATTATTTCAAAACTTTGTCAAACAAAGTCATTACAAGTTAAGGTCTTCAAAAGAGCTTGGACAGGCAGGATCCATTTTCTGAACTTACAGCTTAAAACCACGGGAGTTTGCATATGTTTCACATCACATACACATGTGTATAAACAGACACAGCTTTGCATTTTGTGTGTACACTTTAAAACAAAACACGCTTAACAAAATGTGGAGCTATACAGACTATACAATTTACACAGCTGGGTGTCATTCCAACCCCAAATATTACCATTTGCTAGAAAACAAACTTTTACTTTGTACAAGACTGACATGAATAAGTTTACCCCTTTCTCGGGAGGCTGAAACTGAACAATTAACTAAACAGTCAAAAGACTTTATTTCAACTGGTACAAAAGGCATTAAAAAAACTAAAATACATGCTTTACCAAATATATTACATCATACAAGTCAGTGTGGTGTACTTGATAAATCCAGCTTAACTTCATCCACTTTTAATGGCATATTTAGTCAAAACGTGAAACTGACTACACCGGAAAACATTTTTAAAATCAATTTCCAAGTGCATTAATTACCTAAAAAAAATAAAATGCTCTAGCAAAAAAAAAAAAAATTACTGAGTGAAATAAGTAGCTCCCATTCAGAAAAACGTTCTCTGTTCTGTGCAAGCATCATGTGGCATTTAATCTGATGCTCTCAACCAGGCGTGGTACCCCAGGCAGCGTGAGAGGCATTTTTCTGTCTGCTTGGCAGATGGATTCCTTTTTAGGATGGTTAAATTGTTAGTTGTTCAAAACAAAGTTAAATTTCACAATTGGTGATTTAGCTAGAGATGTCAAAACACGTGGGAACTGCCAACAAGAAAATACATCACATCTATTGAAGCTCTTTTTGGCCTCATCACGATAATACCAGACACAGAGTAAGGCATGTAGATCATAGCAATTACAAGTCACTCACAATCCTTTTGTGATGGGGAAAGCATCGCACCCTCCTCTCTGTGTTACCTGATGAATTTTTTCACATGGCTTTTGTTACACATCACACAGAGGTGTGCACCGGTGTGGCTGAATGGGAAGGAGATGAACCTCGATCGGAGGAGGAAGAAATGGATCGTGTAGCAGCTTCCCGCTGCAAATCTTCAACCTTTTTCTGAAGCTCTGTCCGGATGGCGAGGAGCTCTTTAAGATTTTGATGGATTGGAACCTGCCGGGTGAAAAAAGAAAAGGCTTATTTTGACTCTCATAGTGAGTTATCTTCTAAAGCAACACTTCTACTGTTTCCTTCAGTGACACGATGAGTACACCACCTACATATTTCAATTATTAGGGAAAGTGCTTCTTTAGTCATTTGAAATGAAACATTTCAGCAAACTGTCCCTTTCTTACACCACAACTGCCAGGACCCCTATTCAAAAGACTGTTTGCAAATGGTCTTGATGGGCTACTGAACATATTCCAATAAATGTACCCCTATCCCTTATCAATAACACTTTCAGTTGAACTTTAAATGCCTTTCCTGGGAACTATTTCCCCTGCCTGTTGGGACAGAAATTATTTTGTAAAGAGAGTAGAGTTCACAAAGCTGGCTCCATGCAGAGCATCTTGTTACTCTTCTAACCAGGCATCTTTCCAAGAGTCTGACCCCTTCCAGCTTGTCAGTGAGAAAAGTGCAGCAGCCAAGAGAATTGTGCTTGTGGAGGACCTCCCGGAGTCACACTCTGATAAACCCATCGTAGACGTGGATCAGGTTTCTGTCTCTACGTCTGACAGTGCTCAAAAAACACCAGAGATGCACCTCTCTGCGTCTGACTTCTACGCACTGCTCACACTCATCTGGAACATTCAATCCTATCACAGCCAATGGAAGATGCAAGCCACACTGATTTTTGCAGCTGGATCTGTTATTTCAGACAAGCACAAAAAGATCTCCCCTCCTTCCAAATGCCACAGAAAGGCCAAAAAAGTTTGACTGTAAATTGCTTTTAATTTATTTTATCCTGTATAAACTCTAATTGTTTACAGCTTTGGGGAAGAGTGAGATGGGAAAATATTTTAATTGGGCTGGTGAGACAATCACAGGAAAATGCAGCAATGGGAAACCTTTGGATTGCTAGATGAAATTCATACCCCAGGACTCTGGAATGCCAGGCTCCAGGGAACTGCATTCACCCACGATCACTTCCTGCTGCTTAAAAGTGATTACAGGGCTGGGAGGCACACCTGAGCATAAAATTCTCACATGATGCCATGAAGAAGCTATCAAAAACTAAAACAGGTTTCTCTTCCTGCCATCACAAACAACTCAGTCACAATGTATGTTTTTTGTGAATTCAGGCTTTGGAATGAAAGTTTATCAAAAATCCAAGCACCTGATTTTGACTTTTCCAAAATCTAACACTCATGTTTCTGACACAGGAAAATACGATTTCAGTTCTAACTTTAGTTCTAACTTAACAAAATAGCATCCAACAGTCTGGTTTAGGTCAACATCTTTTTGGCCATACGGTTTTTTCTTGTTTGTGACTTAACCCATGAACAGTCTGTTCACAAAGTGCTGCTTCCTGAGAGTCATCAATTCATCTAGCATGCCATCTAAAGCAATTTTAAAAGCATAACTTTTTGAGTCTTCAGCAGAACAACTGTTGCACACCATCAGGCTCCCCATGATGCGCAGCCCTGCTTTCACTGAATTCCTTCCCTACTTCCAGTCTTTCACCTGTATGCACCAATTCTTTAGCAAGTGAGGCCACAAGGCTACAGACAACAGCCTCCTTCACTAATCAAACACAAAGCAGAAAGCCAATCTCATTTTTCTGAGGTGGTCTACACAAAATGTATACACCTGAAAACATGGCAAACTGAGTCTGGTGATGAAGTTTATGCAAGATGCTGTAATCCACGCTAGGGAAAATTCAGATTTCACTGAAGACCAAGACTTCCTGGAATTCGCACTCCCTTCCTATTTTTCATTGCTTCCTCAAGTGAAAGATTTCTTCTTCACACACTCCCACTTCAGATTTCTCCTTTATGAAGACATTTTCCTGAAACACTTAGGTCTGTAACAGAGTGATTTACCATTGGTGTCATTAGTCACGCAAGCCCTGGGTCACGGGAGATTTGTACACCTGATTTCTGCACAGCTTAATCATGACTCAGCCTAACAGGCCAATTTCTGTTAGACACCTTTCACACGGGCATTAGCTGGTGTGTTCCACTGCACAATGCTCAAACACTCATAAATAGTGGTTCCGTACAACTGGTTTTTGGGGAACCCACTGCAAATCCTTTCAGGATACACCACACAAAAGCCACTGAAGAACTCAGCACAGTGTGTGAAGTGCTTCAAGGAGGAAAATTGTACATCTCAATCCTTCTGCATTCCCCCAGAATCTAATTCAACAAGACACGCACTCAAACTTTGACACAAGTGCTATGCTCCCCACGTGTCCATCTCAAAGAACAGGACTGCCTTTAAATACATTAGCTAAATTACAATAAAGGCATTTTAAAAGTCTGTGTATATTCGAGTCACAGAAAAAACTTATGCCCTCAAAAAAATTGGTGTCAGAATGAAGATTACTTCTCCAAACTCAATTCAGCCTTCTTGTACATCTGTATAAAATGTTGGTTAAATAAACATTAAAATACTAGGTTCCCCCTTTAGTCCTCATCATTCAGTGCAGTTTGATGCTACTCAATTAGTGAACAGTAATTCAATATTTAGTTTTCTTTGCAGTGTCTGACCTCATCCTTTATTTAGTCTTCTGAACTTAAAATGCTAAAATTTCCTTTTCTGTACTTTCATCTCATGTCAAGAAACAAGTACCCTAATGAGGTATGGGAGTACCAACACTCCACTTTTACAGACACGGATCTGAAGCAAGCACCTCCTCATTTTGCATAGCTTGGAGCTCAAATTGTTTTAACAGAGAACTTTGTAATTCTGCAATTTGGCGTTGTGGGTATCAATAAGGACACCCAGTAAGTAAGGAACAGACACACAGGGACCATTCTGCTTGAGGTATCTCCCTTACAACAGAGGAATCCTTTGGCCAAGGCAGGGAGAAACTTCATTTCTCCAGAGCAGTATCCTGCTCCTGCACCCATAGGACAATTTTTCTTTGTCTGCAGCTGTGCCCCCTCCCACCTACCTTCCCAGATTGTATTCCATGGGTTGAACAGAAAGCAAAGACCTCCAGCACTTGGAGCATTATTCACTCCTAGTTCCTATTCCCAGTTCATCACAACTCTCTCGTAGACTCTGTATCAAATACATCTCTCAGTCCTTTTACTCTCATTTATTCTCGGTCCTTGAGAATTCACTGAGATTGTTCCAGCCTCAGACCTTCAAATTGGATGAATTTCCTCCAGGATATGAGCAGGCACATTTCTGAAACATAATCTCTCTTACTAAAATCTCATGTTTGCCCTAGAGATGTAATATTTACAGAAAAAACAGCCCCTTACCCCAACAAAAGAAGTGTAAAATACCAATATTTTCATATGGGAAAACATTTTTCTTAGTCACATTCTCATAAGCAACTGAGCGTTCTTGGATGAAATTTTACAAAACAATTCCGTCAGACACACATATGTGGTGACTCCATACATATCTTTAGAGTCCAGCAAAGCTGTAAGCAAGGCAGAGTAGGGTCTTCTAATGGAAAAAAAAGAGTGTCACCTTTAAAATGTTAGCCATCTTTCGGTAAGTGCACGTTAGATGTAAACACTGCAAGACAGTTCTACATAAATATCATGCCATTTCATACGGTAGCGTAAACGCAAATGGTTTTCTAATGTCAAGTCTTTCCCAGGAAAAGATTCTCATTTAACACAGCATCACGTAGATGCACATTGATTTAAAACAATAAAACTTCAAAAATAGATTTCACACACTAAACTGCCGATACGTACTTTAATTTCATGAAATAACATGTCAAATTTAGTCTAGAGAAATCTTTAGCACTTTCAGAGTATTTTCAAGCAGCTGACAATAACTGATTTCTTAGTGATGAAGGTCCATGTCAGAATTACATACTCACAGGCTAAGAAAAAAGTGGCATAGGCAGCTGAAAGATATATTTAAAAATATTATAGAAATTCTTATAAGAAGATTTGAAAAGCAGCCTGGCATGAGGAGCTGTGTTTTCCCCCAGATGTCTTCTATTCTGCCACTGTAAGTTCCCTTTTTTCAAAAAGGCAGCAAATTCAAATGTAAAAGAATTAAAAGATAGACAGTGGTGCTAGAGAGGAAAAAGGGGGAAAACGCCTCAACCTCAAGTCATGTGTATTATTTTTTTTTAAATGAAACTACTAAGAGAATCAAATAGATCAGGGATTATGTAGCTTTCTGGAAGCCTCCTTCTGTCTTGGAAGGAGGAGGAAGAATAAGAGAATGAACCAGCTTCACAAAACCCATTAAAAAATAATAACAACAACAACAGTAATAGTAATAAAAATGTTTACTTAATTTCCACATTTCCTAAAGACTTACTCCCAGGCAGACCTGTTGCTGTCCGTATTTCCTCATACCATCCTGTGCAAATTCTTACAGGTAACTATCTCCATTTTTGTCACTTCACACCATTATATTACAGCATGTGATTCCTCTCTCAAATAAAGCCTTCAGAAAGGAACAGGTCCAACAACCTTCACAATAACTCCTGTAATGGTTTGCTGTGAAAGAGGTTCTCCTTTACATTCTCACCATTTAGAATAAAAGGAAGTGGAAGAGTGACAGATTCTGTAAGGAACAAGAAGTTTGGAGAAGATAGTTTATTAAAAGATCTTGTTACCACCTAAACCCTAGAAGTGTATACTTGTACAGCACAAGTAGTGTCTCCATGGCAAGCTTTTATTACAGTCTTGTTAAGAAATCGTATAATTGATTTGACCAAGATGACTTTGTTGGGAGTCTGACAGCAGAGATACTGTTTTCTGCTCTCTCACCCTGCCTCTCAAACTAGGAGTGGAAGCTCAAAAGATGACTCTGGACCCACCACCCTGTTGCCTTCAAGTTATTTTTTGCTGCTTTACTCCACTGTATTGATAGCAGATTTTTCAGAAAAGTGTGCATCCTTTCCTTTGTACCAGCAGCTTCCCAGCGTGTTGCTGCAGTAACGCTGCTAGGCAACACCCGGCCACTACAGCCAGGGCCCCGTCAATTCTGTCCACGCTCCAAGGGAAGCTCACACAAAAATCTAACCCACCAGCACATCTGCAGTTTTGCTGGGCTGGAGAATTGGCTGGGCCGTTGCCCGTTAGGTCTTCAGGATGTTTTTCACATGTTATTTAAACTATTACCTCAATGTGCTGAAAAACGATAAATTTCGTTTCTGTTATTTAAGAAGATATTCCAGTAAAAAATAAAGCAGAAACATAAAAGGTGGATGTACCACATTTTAACAGATTTTGGTGTGTTAACCTCATCAACATATTTTGTCATTTAACTATTTGCAAGAAATAAAATTAGATTTTTCTAATTACGTAAAATTTACTAAAAGCAGATTAGAAGTTGATCAATCCAAAAAAACCCCAGCATTTACATCTAATATAGCTAGCAATACAATCCCCACAGGGACATGGTAAGTATTGGTACTTGGTAATACTTGGTAATGCCAGCAGCATTAAGTAGTGGGAATAAGAGCCCAGATCCTTGGGAAGTCTGACCTTGCCCCAGGCATTAAACAGAAACCCGGCCCTGTAAAAGCCAGAGGAGAATTTACCTGCAACACCTCCACCTCCAGAAGATCTTTCAGTAGTTTTTTTCCTTTTAATTGCTACTATAATATTGACACAGAAACTAAGAAAGATAACAATTCACATTTTTGCCCATTTCAACATTACTTTAAGCTTCCAGTCCAAATTTTCTCCATCCACCCATGATTAAATTTAGGACCTGATCCCCCTCCTCATACAAACTATTCACCAGTATCTACCTTCCACTCTTGCACTTCTTCACTGCTACTTGCTTCTTCTCCCCTCCCTCCCTTTCCTCGGATATTGCCCCCTGCCCTGTCTCTGCAGAGCTTCTCTCTGGTACAAGCAGCCTCTTTCCCCTGTAAGACTCGACAGGATACTCCCACTACTAGTGATACTTGCAATATTTGAATCCCCACCCCAACCAGTGAAAAACAGAAAAACACTGCAAAATTGAGCGAGCCAAGTAGTGTTCTTCGCTCGGAAACAACTGATTGTAGCTTCCTGCAAACTAATCAGTTAAAATGGATGGGGTTTTATTCTCCCAATCAGCTAGCTTTGCTGCCTATTTGATTCAAAAGCAGATACTTTTCCTATACTTTAAAGATAAGGTACCTACAATGAGGTGAAAAATACTTAGAACACTGCTACAGAAATATTCTTTATTGCTTAAAATACCATTGATACGAAACAATTTTTTTAACTGAATTATCCACACATACATCAAAAGCAGAAGCTGGTGTACTCTAACTCTCAGAACACACCACAGTTACAATAAATTATTCCTGCTGGGTGAGGACTCAAGGACAGATAAAGCTGGGGTTTTTTTAATTATGCTCACACAGAAACTAGAGCTATACTACACAATATACATACTACAACGCATAAAAAACATCTAGACAATAGATAGCTTAATTTCCTAAAAAATTCAAACCTTCCTCTTCACAGAAATGCTACAGTTCACTTTCAGTATTGATTTCCAGGTTTTCATTCCCAAGTAATCCTTCAGGATTCTGGAGTGCTTTTGGATAGCAAAATTTGTCAACACAAGGATAGGTATAAAAGAAATTATAATAGCTACTCACTTATAGTACCGCCGAGTCTTAATTGGATGGATATCTACTGTGTATTACTGTACTAGCTCAAGGACAGTCATTCACATGAAAATCGTTCAACAGTGAATGCATTTTGTCTTGTTCAGCGAGTATACTTTATCTATTTTAGCAACAGGGAAGAAAGGCTGCAGAGGAAAATGGTTATTTTAAATTCATCGCTTGACTTAAGACTGTCGGTTTTTCAAAAACCTACTCTGTGTATTGGAAAGACAACAATATCTCTCACTCGAGCTTTTTGTTCCTCTTCACGAAGAGCTGGAACTCTGACAGACTTGCTTTTAAAACCTAGTTAACAGTATTCTCAGAGAAAAAGGAAATCTCAAATGATGAAAACAGCAGTTTTCAATAACGATCAATACTTCCACACTTATTGTAATGGTACGCTCCTGGGAAACCAAGCAAACTTCCCTGGCTTTCTGGAAAAGCAATGACTAGCAAACAGAAATGATGACTCCTATGATGTAGGAACTGGAACAGAGAATTTTGCAAACAACCGCACAGATTTCCAGACTCGGGAAGCTCTACATGCTACAAACTGATGCCATTGCTTGTTAAAACCTACAGCCCATTCAGATTTAGATGTCTGATAGATTAGAGCAATACTTTGAGTGCTTGCTCTTCAAAATATGTTAGAAACTCCAAAAAATTAAGATTATTTGTCCAGTACTACTTTCTCCCTTTACATGCGTGTCGTGATGCTGTGCTCATTACAGGATACCAATCTTTTTTCTTAAATAACTACAGATTATTTCAGCACACTGGATAAGCATTAGTCTTTATTTTCTTTCATATCATTTGAAGGCAGATGCAAGTTACCTGCAGTAAATCAGACTGGAAATCTTGACTTAAGACACCCAGATAAACTATCAGGTACTGTAAGAAACTTGCCTTGTCTCACAAAAACTCTGCGGTAAATGTAATGAATGCCACTGAAATCTCCTTAGCCAGGGCAACACGCAGCTACAAAACCCACGAGGCGACTCCTTCTCCCGACATCTCCTGCCTCACTCAGTCATGCAAAGAGCAGGACTCGAGACCATGGATCACAGACCAGCAATGCCAAGTGTTTCCAGAGCCATATGATGGTTTGCCACAAAATGATCTTAAATCATATGTATGAACTTTGAAAACATTACAACCAATGTCAACATGCTCAGAAAGGAAAAAGCCAGGCAATTTGACTGAAGGCAGATAATAAATAATATGAACACCCCGTGTGCCAGACAGTAAGTCCTATCCTGTTATGGGCAGGATGAAGCATCTCAGTAATTATGTTTCCCGGTTCATTCTCAACAATTTTCCAGACGCTTAGCATCTTATTTGTTCTTTTAAATATGCAATGTTTTGTGTTTATTGACATTGAAGTTCAGCTGACACCTAATCACTCAACTGTTCAACACATCAAATCATTCAACAATTCTATACACAGCATAAAATAAAGCAGCAATCATTGCAACCTATTTAGATGCTTTCCAGATCATTTCTGTATATACTGAACAAACAGTTATTTATTCCTACCTTTTCCTTTCATTTTTTTTAAAGGCAACTGTTAACCTATGAACAAGCTTCCCCTGGCTTTTCATGGAAGCTCAAAAGACTACCTTTAGCAGATGATCCTATTCCAGTAGCTGAATTGAATTTCTAGGTTATAGATGGTGCCAGTCTTATATTCTGGATGAAAGTCTGCACACACAAGGAAAAAGAATGAATTTGAAAAATTTACAGGGATTCCTATGATACTGTCTCTAGCACCATGGCCACATTTCCAGTACAGAGCTTGAAGAAAAAAGAATAAAACCCAGCAATTAAAAACAAAACAAGTTTAAGCCCTGTACTCCAAGGGTGAAAATGTAATTTCCCAGAAGGCATAAAAACAATTAAACATATCCTAATGGACTATGTAAATTTTGTGACTAAAATACGTTCTTTTCCCTGCCTCTCACATAGGAAGGCACAGCTTAAATTGAAAGGACCAGAACTTTCACTCATGCTCTGCATATCTGAATGATAAGAGTATCTTATTTCAAAAATACTGCTCCTGTAGAAGTCATATTCAGGAAAATCATTTGTTGTGTTCTCCCCACCTTCCAGAGTTACCCAAGCAGATAACCAACTGACATCTGGCAGGAAGAACTTCTCAAACCAGTGTAAAGAAGAGGTCTGAATGACTACATAGGATAGGGAAGATAAAGACATGACATTAACTGAAAAAAATCAAAAGCATCATACAATCTTATCTATTCCGGAGTAGTAGGGTCACCTGTTCCCACTGAGCACACACCTCTGTAGGAGAGAACAAAAGAGCTTATCTTCCACAAGTCACATGCAAATACACATTTCTCAACCCAAGGAAAGGGCAAATCTGAAAATAACCTCTTTTCAGTCAATGAACTCAAATAAGATAGGACTAAAATCTATCTAATTTTCTTGGGACAAGAAGTCAATAATGATGTAACACCTCCAAACTGAAACCAGGGAACATTTTATTTCACTTAAGAATTAGAATGACCTTATTGAAGCACAGTTTAGCAAAAGGGGAATCTAAAAGAGATGACCACATTTAATCTAGAATTCTCCATGTCATTCACTTCTCAGACACTTGGGCTTTGAATCTTGTGGAAGGAGACTGTGTGTCACCTAATTGCACAGCATCTATTGCAATACAGCTGTAATCCTAAAATAAGGCTCCTGATGCAAATAAACACCACCAAAACCACCAATTCAGCCTCCCACAAAACTTTGACAGAACTGAAGATATATCATTATAAGCAAACTTTTATTTACAGAGCATCAGAATAACTCTGAACTCTGTATGTCGTAGTGCAACGATGAATATGATCACATCTTACTGGACTGTCAGAGGTCTGATGAGACACAGAGATCTGAAGACAGAGTACAACAAAATAAAAATAAATGCTTATATCCAGTTAGCATTCAGTAATTTTTATATCAAAAAACTAAAGATGATGTATGATCATTTCCAATAGAACACTCAATGAAGTGCAATGATTAACTCCTCTCGGTCCATTTAAAAAATTCAACCCTCACTCTCTAATAAAGCTCAAACTAGAAAACCTAAAATATTGCCACAACCAAAAAATGCCATTCTGCTCTTGAGTGTTACCTCTCCCACGATATAAAGACGGTTGATAATGGGTATCGAACATCCACTCTGATTATATTAAAGGACAATTCTTCATTTTCCCTTAAACTCATATCATCAGGCATTTCACCTTTTTGGTGAGCTCCTAGAAAACAGTAAACATTTTCTAGTTTCCTAAAGAAGTTTTTTGTGCTGATAAAGTACGTGAAGTTGCCTTGAATTGCTATTCATCAGAGAGCTCTTCAGGAACATTAAATATTTAAGTTCCTCTTATTCCAGTTGAAAAACAAAAGAACCACACTTAAAGTTATTAAACAAAAAACACCTTTTCTCAGTAGGTGGAGATACCCATTCCTTTAATAAATCCACTGATTATTTAAGAAATCTTTTTGCTGAAGATAAGTGAAGACCTGCTGGGCATCACAACGGTGATTGCCTTTTTTGCTGTTACTGAAATGGTCTGAATGTTACAGAATCAGCTGACGGGGTGTGCCACTAGGCAATGTAAATACAGAAGAGAGCAAACTCAGTATATTGTCATTACAAAGACTGTTATTTACTTGTTTGCATGAGCTTGTGCTTTCATAATTAGATTGAAGAACACAATTATGCCATAAAAACCTGTAATTTCTGCAGCAAATTTATGCAAGTAGATGTGAAACAAATCTGACTATTTGTCACAAATATCACATAAATTCAGGACAGAGGCAAGGGGAAAGGCATGATGTATCTCCACAAGACAAAGTTAACATGGTAGATCAAAAAAGTTGAAAAATTGTCTAAGTTCTTCAAGAAAAGAAGGTGGCAGTAAAGTTAAGGCATTTACCAGGATCATCAGATTTTGTTGCCTTCGACCTGCTGATTTGAGGAACCTGTTCTCAAACAGCAAAGCTCTGACTCACAGGAACAGAAGTGGGCAGAGCGCTCTCCCAGAGGCAGTGAGCAGAGCTGGCCACTATGGGTATGGCAGTTCTGGTATTTTCTCATTACGTCATCTCTTCCCCACCCTAATGTCTTTTTGGACAGGGACTAGATTTCATGTGCTTTTGCAAAGCTTGCTTGCTTTCAGGGCCTATAGATCTCAATTAAATACAAGTAATAAACTGACACTGCTGCAGGATGATTATACTAAAACATGCATACATCGCACAAATGTTTTTCAGCAAACAGGCTAAGGGAAAGATGATATTCTGCTAAAAAGCAGCTGACAATTTTACTTTAAACCCATAAAGATTAAAATACACCAACTCTCAAGTTGTAACACATGCCAGCACCTAACAGGCACCTAACAGTTATAGGACTATATCAACCAAAATAGAACATGTAAGGGAAACAAAGCAGCTCAGAGGAAACACCTCCATGAGAAAGCACGCAATCCAGGCTTATCCAGGACCTTAAGAGGTATTTCTCAGGTGCCCGGACTTCTACCAGGGAACTGTCCTTGAAACTTACCTTGGAACATCATCTTTTACAACAGCCTCTGGCTTGTGGATGTCTAATAAATTTGAAATTCACGTCTCATTCTAACTGCTAGGAGATGAAAGCAGCTTTCGAGCGGTCACTTAATACAGGTAATTTATCATAATATGCTTGGGGGTACCTTGGAAAGTTACCTTAATAGAGAGATGGTGCAGCACCCTCAGATATATTATGGTTGTGACACAAACTGAATGTTCTTTCTTCAGACTTCTAAGCATGAGAGCATATGGAGTATTTGTCTGATGAGATTTAGAGATTTATCTGAATAGCAGACATTACTTATAAGAACAAATATGGGATGAATCAAGGAGCATGTATAGGGAGTGTTTAATCTTTAGCATGCCAGCTTGAATCCGTAAAGGTCAATTGAAAACAAGCACCTATGTGATGCTAAGTTTAGAGAGCCTACAAAATGAGTTGGTACGGAGTCCAATTCTTTCAGAAACTGCTGCTGTATTTTATATCATTGTTGGTAAAGGGCAAAACATGATTAAAAACAAAGGTACCCTAAACTCTACAAGGAGGTTAAGGCAACAAAAGCAGTATTAAAAACTGTTACAAAGTATTATAGAAGTGTTATAAAAGTAATTTTCTGACAACACAGACTGTTAATCTGCTGCTTTACACAAGCCAATAAGTGATACTGTAACACCCAATTCTACTGGTGACTTTAAAGAAAACATAATTTTACCAAATTTGAACACATCTCATATCTTTTTTAAGAAAATCACCTTTTCCCCTACCAGCTGAAATACGTGCAACAGACGAGCCCCTTTTGAAACTTTAAGCTGCATTCGACGCTCTGAAAAATAATCTTTTTAAAAAATCTCTGTGATCTTCACTATAAAAGTCATGTGAAAGCTCATACCTGAGGCCGCATCCGTGGGTTCCATCGGACATAGTAGTTCACCCATAGTTCCAAATGGTTCAAACTGGCAACAGGATACAAGACGTGGTTTTCATAGTTTACGTAGAAAGGATTTGTGAACTCATCCAACTGGCTGTTTATGTAGGACCACAGCGATACAGTCTTTGTGCTTACCTCCTGATTGGAAAAAAAATTATTAAAATAATTAATTATATGGACTGTAAAAACCTTAAAATATGAGGATAGCATCTACATATCAGTAATTTGGTCTGTGAAATTTACCTCATTTACTAGGAAATTGCACTCTGAGAACACCTGCAGCAGCTGATCATTAAACAGCCTTAAAACTTCAGCAAAACATTTGAACACTTACTCTCATCTGAGGCTGAGAAAGGAGATTCAGGCATACTATTTTCAAAGACACTAAGGTCTAGTTGAGCAAAAGAAAGCTGTACTGCTCGTAATTTACAGCAATGTTAGAAGCTACTTAAATACATGGTTACACACTGACCAACTGAAATAAAATAAATTAAATTAGCTTTGACAAGAAAAATCAGCGAAGGGATATGTAGTTTGGAAGATCCAAAAAAGCATCTGTGAAAAATAATTATGCAGTTCTCCCACTCACACTGTTTGTTCCTATCAATTGATATTATGTTTTAAAATGCCTATTCTATCTTTATTTGAACTTCTGAAAGTTGTATTATGCTAAATGTAATCAGCATAATCACGGTTAGATCAAAGATTGGAAACCTGAATTTACATCAGATTCGTCTTGCAATTTTACAGTCCTTCAGTGTAGTAAAGCTTGTGTTTCTACTACTGCTGTGTCTTAAGTTGCATTTCTTTATTGAGAATTGCATCTGACTGTTCAATTATGAAAGAAAGCTGTCTGGAAGCCCAGCATTTACTGAGAATGCGTTATTCAGCTCCATCTTGTGGTATTTACATGCAAGTTTTTTCCCTACAGAAGCAGTAGAAATAAACCAAAAAAAATAGCTAAGCTAAATATGGCAAGGAATTGTTACTTTCTTTAAAAAATAAGAAGTATTAACAACGAAGCCAAACATAAGCAAAAGTGGACTTGGAAATTAGCACGCTTAATTTTTTTTCCCCAAAACTTAAAGTATTTCATTGAGTCCTAACTTCATTCATTTAGATATTTTAAATTTCCACAGTCTTCAACTGTAAGTTCCACCTAGTTATGTCCCACAGTGACCTGCAAAGTCATCCATATGAGTTCCTTTGGAAATAGCGAAAGAAACGCTAATATAATTTGATAATGCTTATTTAAAATTGTATATGTTGGCTAGAAATATCTGAACGGGGACTTTCTAAAACCCTCAAACCCCTGAACAGAGAATGACTAAAAAAAAAATCAGTGCCACCTCATTTAATAGCAGGACATTCAGTATATATTTCTCATACTATGAAATTTCATGTCTGCATTGTCTTTTAAGGCCATGTAACAAATGTACCCCAAAACACAGCTCAGGTGTTCTTAAATCTTGTACTCTAAGCTTTTTCATACAAAATCAACAAATTACGAATGTGTATTACACTAATTATTTACCTCTTTTAATCTCTCTTTCTCACAGTTGCATAAGAAAGTGCCAAAGAGACAACTGTAAAGGTGATCCAGAATTGTGATCAAAAATAACTCATTGAATTCAAAGGCTGCAGGAAACTGAAATAAAAAAAATGGTAAAATTACTTTCAACTTTATTTTAAGCAGTGTAGAAAGGAAGAAACTGAGTCATAAGAAATAACTAGAAGATTCAAATAAGATTTTTTTTTCTTATTTAGTGATTATTTTCAGCAAAACTCAGCAACTTCAATAACTCCCATTGCAATAACACATTTCACCTACATACTTCTTTATAAATACTCCTCAGAGACAAACCTTACATTTATTATGCAACAATACTAGAATACAAACACAGAAACATTAGCTAATGTGAAACTGGTGACACAAAGCAATCCATTTTAAGGAGCTCTATACAGTATTCTGCTCTAACCCACCCCAAACTGTCTTCAACATGTGCTTTATTTCTCTTGTTACAGGACAACATAGCATTTTGGGAGGGAAAAAAAAGAAAGGAAGATGATGACATTTAAGAGTTTTATTTCCTAGTCTAACATGCAATAAGTCAGATAATAAAGACTACTGCATGTACAATGTTCTTAACTTATATTTAAAATGTTTCTTTCACTTTCAACCCAAGGTAAATTACTTTTCTCCATTTCACCCCTTGAGTTTACCATCATCTATGTACAATAAGCCTTTATTCCCTCTTCTCATACATTGGAAAGTTAATCCTGTACATCTGAAGTTAAAGAACTGTTATTCCACTGAGCGCCACTAGGTATTTATTCACAAGTAGAGGTTATCTGATACATTCTAGGAAAAAGAGTTAGAAATCTGAAAACACTCAAAATTTTTAAGATCTCTCTTAATCTGTAGTGCTCTAAAATCAAAAAGAAATAAATTAATGCAAACTGTATGTACTGTTACCTATTCAGATGGAAAAGGTCCCTCTTCAACCAAATTTTATGATAGGACTACATATGGCGACTGTTTGATGTGTCAAAATAACTTTGCGTTCAGTATGACAAGGGTCTCAAACATGGATAGGGAACGGTAACCATTTAGGAGAAAAAAATATCAGAAGATTAAAGGAAAATTTAATAAGCTGCATTTCTCTCTTTACCATGAATTTTCAGGACAAATTAAACAAATTATGTTCATTCTCACTAAAGGAGTAAATCTTTACAGAAGTCTAAAATGCAAAGTTACAGATTCCTAAAGAAGAATTTCCTGCTATATGGAGAAATCTCAAGTCAACATTTCAGATTGAAGAAAGCAGCGGACTGGTTTCTGTTACATGCCACTGAAGAATACTGAACAACTTGGCACAAGTGACTCAAGAGCCACTTTAATTGAAAAAAAAGAAAGACAAGTATAGCTAGGAGGAATAACGCAGCAATTGGGACTGCGGATGAATTAGCTGATCCAGAAATTCCTCTTCAGTGTCATCTGTGATTTATGAAGGGCAAATGTTTATTCATGTTGAAAGTAAAGAGTTGAATAATACACAATGCGCGCGCTTGTATCAAACCCAGAAAGATCTAAGATTTAAGCAATGTTCTTTTAAAAGATTGATTTAAGTCAAACATTGCAAAAACATTCTCTTTCCAGGATTTCTCAAGCTAAGATATACCAACTTTCAACTGAAAATTTTGAGTAAGGAAATTATCAATATCACAGCTCACAAAATTAAAAGGAACCTTCCCTCTTCTGACTCTGCTACAGATTACGCACTGTTCAACCACACGGTGTGCTCACACTGGGGCTCCTCTCTCAACTCACCGGCTTCTGTTCAATCCCCTGGCCATTTGTTTTCATAAAACATGTAGGAACTTAAGATTATCAAATTCTCTTTTTCAGTCATGTTCAAAAGTTACCACTTAGAGCACTTCCTTCTCTCTAGGAAATCATGACAACACTCAATTACAATACAATGCAGCTATGATTTTAAAAAAGTATGAGCAGCAGGTGCGGGGAACCAAGTCAGGAGAGAACTCAGTGGGCCTCAGACCTCAGTCTCCTGCGTCCAGCCCAAAGCAGCAACCGCATACAGAGAGCAAAAAAAAATCTGCAAAGGATTAAAATGATATTTGGAAATAACTTCGAAGACAAAGCCTCTCCTAAAGGGACTCTCTTTAACTGAAAGCACTTAATGAGCCTTGTCACATTAGGGTTCTGTGCTGTGGCAGGTCCATACTAATCAGATGGATGCCGACATGGCTGCTATTCCAATCCAGTGAAGCATATTCAAAATTCCATACATCAGTGGTTGCACTCCAACTAATTTATTAATAAGTGATAGCACTTTATTGAAACCCTGTCTTTGGATACAAGAGTTGTACTGTTGGAGCTGATGTATCAAGACTGTAAAGCTTCTATTACTGCTGCTGAAAAATCACTGACCTAAAAATGCTTTCCTCTGTAGTTCCAAGCCCATTAGTGTCTGTTTGAAGATTCAGGTGGAAAAATTCCCCAAATGAAAATTTACTTCTTGTCAAATCCACTAATTGTGAGAGAACACATGGGTCATTAAAATCTCCCACTTGATGCTGGTAGAGTTGTCTGGGATTTTTGTAAAGGAGTTATTTAAACGAAGAATTCTCTTGTTTAAAGTCTAACGATGCCAAGTGGCGTCTGATTCAGATGCAAAATAAACTTGCTCATTCTGTACAACAGTAATATTTAAAGTTCAAATACTTTGTGGAATAGTTTTACGATTGTGGAATTGGACTGAATCAGGTTAACTGAACACTAGATATCATAACAGAGTACACTACTGAAACTAGTGAAAAATGCATCTCTGGCAACAGATGATGCCCAGTAAACAAGGAGGCTGCAACTTTCTACCCACTTTAAACATACCTTCCCCTTACGTGGGCACCGTGCATGGAAGGTAGAAAGTACTACTTGAGCTGCAATGCTACATGCAAATTTTACAGTTTTGTTTCATTTTTAGCAGGGCATCAGCATTTCATCACATGCGGCCTTTCCGATTTGTCATCTGCTATTCAAAATTACCAGAATTTACTCACAAAGGGGGGAAATCACCATATTTTTTTTTTATTAAAATCTGATACCAATGTACTTGAGAGCTCTCAAATTCTCTATTGCTGCATTTGTGTATCATGAAGACAATAAAAAAACAAGGGAAAATACAAGGCTGTCAGGGATTAAGTTTCATTCTCTGAAGCTATCTGGAAATTTGCATCTTAGTGGGAATTTAGAGATTCTCCCACTGTACTAAGTTGACTCTTTTAAGAACGTAACCCAAAAGAGAAAATTTGCTTGCTTTGAGCCCATGCCTAAACCCAAGCCCTTACACCCTCCCACAGTCATTAACTGCTTTGGAGCATTTCACATATGTTTACCATGGATTCGAAGGCACGAAACTAGCACTGTTTTACGAGCAAGTGATCTACACAGGGATAAAATAGAATCCTGGTTTTCATAAGGCCATGTCAAGGTAATCACAATCCTCAAATCTATTTTCTAGGTGTTGAAGTCAACTGAAAAATAAAAATAAGTGGGAAGAACTCTCCAAAAATTACTATTTCAATTTTTTTCCTGCTGCAACATGAATGATTTTTCAATGCCACTGCTGTTCATGAATTTCAGAAGAGTTTCTGGATCCAGTTTTTGAACAGATGTGGTACTGGCAAAATGTTTCCCAGATTCCTGCCCCCCGCCCCTTGCCTTTTTTTTTTTTTTTTAACTAGAGGGAACTAAACTGTTTATAGCAAGAAATAGGAGGCAGCAAAGGAGATCACAAAAATAGAAGAGGCTGCTCTCAATTAAGGATCTCCCCAGAGGACTTTTGTTCCTACCAGGTGTTTAGAACTGCTTCTCCTTGCTATTGTTATTAGCCGCCTTCTGAGAGAGGGGCAAAATTTTTCATCTGTTTTCTCCAGCCATACTAAACAGCACATTAATGCTGAAATACAGATACACAGAAAGAGAACGTCTTCATGGGACTCTGGATAAGGGCCCAGTATTACAGCAGGGAACTTTCATAAAGCACTGAAGACAACTGTTCTGAATACAAGTTTTGGAAACTATGATGGAAGTTTTTACAAACCATGTTCAGAACAAGAAGACTAAGGTAGGAGATCTGGGAGTGCTAGTCTCATATGGAACCAGACTGTCACCCTCCTCTCTTCAAAACAAATCACATACTATACAGACTTCAGTACAATAGCTTTTACCATAAAAACACAGATCTATGATAGGCTTCAAGGACAAAGAAAAAAAAGGGGGGGGGGGCGTGGGGGGGTGGAAGGGCCCTGACCCAGAGGTAAAAGCAGTATTGGAAGCAAGAAAGCTTACCTGAGAATAGGCCAATGATGCCAGTATTAACTCACATTTCACATCTGAGACACACATACCAGAACCCTCTCCCTTCTGTTCACAATCAGCCTGGATTTTTGCCATTTCTTAAGGACAATATAAATCCATATGAACATTTACTCCACCAGTGAATATGCAATGCAAATAATTTATCTCATCAATAGCCCTCATTTATGTAATCACAGAATCCTTTGAAAAGCCTGTTTTAAACAAAAAGTATTTTGGGTTTCAAGTCAATACTTCTACTCTAACTCCCTGTACCTCACTTTGAGCAAAAGGTTTCCCTGTTTGTGCACGGTGCAGCCACAGCATGACCAACTTCAGGAAAACATGCTACTGCTCTGCAAATGTGTGCTTCTACATGAATTACATTTCCAAGACTGAGACCCCATAAAAATACACTTCTAAGCATCCTACCTGCTTTGTCATTTGCCAAACACAGTCGATGAACTGAAGGAAAATGGGAGATCTGTCTGCATCAGCATGATCATCATCTCCGTGTCCTACTCGCTGAAAGTCAAAACAAATTTTTCATTTAACTCTGGTGTATTTACAGGACCATCCCAACACTTTAAAGCTGAGTAACTCTTAAATATGCTCCAACGGTGAGCCAGACAAGCAAATCTTCCATAATGTTAACCTACATTTTTCAACTATTGAAAATGCATCCCAATATTCACTTGCAGACATGCCTTTGTGGTTTAGCAGAGCTGGAAAGACACTCAGTCAATAAAGCTGTGCCAGTTGTTTCCCCATCTTTCACTGCACAGCCATTTACTTCTACTGGTGGGTTAAACTGGTAGGTATTTACTAAGACTGTACTGAAACAATGTTTATTGCGTATCCACCTGCCATAATTACATGCAATTTCTCCTAAACCATCTTGAGTCAGAGCCCACAAAAAGTCATAATAATTAATGTCCTAATTCCCCACTAGCCCATGTATTAAACAAACACTTCAACCTTAAATCAGAGTAATGGTTCCAGCAATTTTACCTTCTAGACACCTTAATTGTTTTTGTTGTTTCTCCATTCATAAGATTGCTAAAGATGAAGCAATGTGTTACAATCCCTCTTCCTCATAAAAAAGTCATGTGACATTTTTTAACCACTAAGTTCAAGCCACTTAATTCTTATTTATTTTATATTATACCTCACAGACAGATTTCCTGTTAAAAATGAACCGGTCCCAATTTTCTGCCACACTCACACCATTAAAAGAAAGACACCAGAGAAAATAACAAAAATGGAGTAGAGCACTGTGAGAAAACACGCCATTCAAAATAAAAGTCTTGAAGGTGCACAAACTGTACATTAAATCTTCCAGCTTACCATTGCAAATCGGTGTCCAAAACTTATCCATTCTTTTTCTATAAGAACTTCAAACCCCTTGATAGTTCTGTAATAGCTGTCCAGCATAAGCATAGCTAGTGCAGTCAGCTGTGCCGTTCGATCCCAGCCATCGCTGCAATGGACCACTACAGACGTTTTACCAGATTCAATTTTATCTGCGATTCTTACTGCTCCGGCAAGAAGCATCTTAAATAAACAAAAATAAATAAGCATATTAAATACTAACCAAAACTCTATCAAAAAAAGAGTTATAACTTTAGACTCTTAAGGTTAATATATTTTAAAATTTTCAGATTAAACATCCAGACAATACCACTTTAAATTAGAAATTTCCAAATGGTGGGATGCCTAATCCTAGAGGTACAAAAACTGTGCACTCTGTTGTCCAGGAGAGAGTTCTTACCAGCTCTCCATTATTAGTAGCACAAAGCAAAAGAACATGGGAATCCTTTCTCTAAATTAAATCTGAAATTCTGTATCACAACGAAAAGACACAAATGCTGTAACCTATTCCAAAGGCTGAAGGCTCAATGTTTTCAAAGTTCATTTTCACAGTAATCAATCACTCTTTTGTTCCTCTGGTTTCAGTTTTCAACTGCTAAGTTTACAGAAAGGGACAAACTATCCAGCTAATCTAAATCAAAATGCAGCCCCCAAAACCCCAGAAACCCCTGGCTGGAAGCCTATGCTGACGTATTGGTGCAGGAACTACACTTTGTATTCAACCCCTGAGCAGACCATTAACAGTGTGGACTCAGAAGTGTGCAGGAGAGCAAAGGACAGAGATAGTACAGGACTGAGATCACCTGTGTGAACTTGTTATTCTTCTCCCCCCCCCAAAAAAAAACAACCCACTCTTGTTCTCTTATGTTGCTCTGTAGTTTTTTAGAAAACTTGAAAAATCTCTCTCTTCTGAAGATACATCTCTATAACATGACCTATCGTGGCACTAAAAAATATGTGAAAAAAACCCACCACTATAATGGAACCCCAGAAGAAATTCCCATTCTGCCTTCCAGCAACAGAAAATGGAATCTTGCAAAATACTTGTGTTTTTCCCTTCTCAGGCCTGTAAAAACATCTTCTGGGAAGCAAGAAAGCCAGCATCCACTGGAGAAGCTGTATACAAGACCAGTCTTCAAAGCTATTTCAAGAACCATGCTTTAGAGACCAATTGCACTAATTATATCTTTCACTGAGTATATATTTTATGGTAAAACTGAAGGATGCCAGGACAGAAATAACAGGAAACAATATAAAAGCTTCTATGGGAGAACAGAGCTTGCGGTCTGAACTAGTTAATTGCCAATTACTTCAGTTACAAAGTTCCACTGCACTAAAAAAGTGCAAATATTAAAACAGTTTGATTTTCAATAAAAAGAGAAAACTAATCTATATAAGGTACAGGTATGCAATAGCTTGCTCTAAATTGTTCTAACAAGAACACAGATGCCTCTGAAGGAGTACAGCTGAGACTAAAAGGATAGAGCAGATAAAGGCAATAAGCAGAGAATGGGAGAAAGAAAACAGAGCTACTGTTTTGCAGGAAGTATCTGTGGAGTAGGTGAACCATTTTATTCTACTTTGGACAAAAGCCTTTAGAAAACAGCTTCCTTCATAAACTACTATTATTCTTTATAGATGTATCAAAACTTCGCAACCATCAGAGTATTTCAGATAGGGCTCCGAATGAATAACTGGCTTTGGATTGCTTTTGAAAATAAGAATTGGTTTAAAAATAATTAATAGCACAAGTTCTACCCGGAAAGGCAGAAAACACCCTGGGGGGCTTGAGGAAACATCCTGGGTGTGCAAAAAGCACCAAGTGACTCTACTCCTGCTGTCACTACTGTCTTCACACACACAGAATGCTACTGGTGCCTCCCCAGATGCTCCTGGACCATCTTCAAAATGCTTGTGGGAGCCCAGTGCTGGGAAGGTGAATTTCCAGTAATGCCTCGCATTGAACCGGGACGCAATCACACTGATCTGAGCCCAGAAAACAGAAGATATGTTAAAGCTGTGGATTTGTTAATTGCTATTACAAGTCAAATCAAATTGGCAAGAAAGGCAAGTAGTTCTTGGAAAAAAGCATAGGGAGATACCATCAACACTGTTAACACCGTAATAGCAGCTTTTAAGAAACCAGGGTGCAGTTTGTGCTTACCATAACATGAACTATCACATAAGGGAGAGATTAATGAAGAATTTTACATGTGTGTCAACGCTTTAAATGGAATTTCAAATTGTTATGCTATTGTCATCTGTGCAACAGTGGTACCACTGTCCACTTCTGGCACCATCTAATCCCAGGAACCCCACCGAAGTCAATGCCAATGAAAGGTGACCACTGGCCCAAACACTTTTAAAAGGCCCACTTCTAAAAATAAACTATTGTATTTAAGGCCAGGCTGATAAGAAAAGGTTCCCACATACTCAAGACTCCCAATGCTGTTTGAAACAGTCCAACTTCAATAGAACAAGAAAATTAAACTTTTCCCAAAAGATCATCAAATTTGCTTAATTCTTAATTTGTTTGCTCCCTCTACTGGTTCTGCCGCAGCAGTTAGCAAGGTCTAGTTTATAAGAGAGTAAAACTAATGAACAATCCCAACCATGTTTTGCATGAGTGACATTTGAGCCAGTTGCTAATAAACCAAATTCCAGTCCATCCATATTCATCATAAACAGGGGAGTGAATGTGGTAATGAAATAATCTATTCTAAAAGCTTTTCAGAGGTTAGTGAAATAGACTGTAAAACTGAGTATGGTAGTGATTTATTTTAATATTATGTTAAGTGATGGAGCAGATTATAACCCAGTAGAGCACTGACAATAAACAGTCCATGAAAATGTAGGTGCTCAACACATGAAACACCATCATTGCATTGAAGGAGGGAAGGATGAAAAAGACTGCAGAATTTACAGTCAAGTCCTTTTGGCAGTTGTTCAAATACAATCTGAAGTTCCCAGGG
>JAOTQQ010000063.1:8443038-8457693 GCA_026546715.1 Gallinago undulata | reverse complement strand
GAAGGATGAAAAAGACTGCAGAATTTACAGTCAAGTCCTTTTGGCAGTTGTTCAAATACAATCTGAAGTTCCCAGGGCATTCTTCCAAACAGCAGGGATAACCCTGGACTGTTCACAAACATTCCCTCTCAAGAAAATAAAACATTGTCCAACACTCACTACCATACTGTGCTATCAGGAATTAACTCATTACCTACCAATCCATAAAACTGGAAATATTAAGTTATTAGGGAATGCTTAAAATGCTATGTTCTATGTAAGCATTTAAAAATTAAGCTTTTTTACAAGAGTATCCTGATCAAAGTAACATGCTCAAATCTAGACATTATTTTCATAATATTTTCAGAAATGGAAGTTAAAAACATGGCTTAAAAAAACAATTATTTTTCTCATCAAAAGTATTTTACCCTTATATATTCCAGCCAGTGCGTGGAGTCCACATTTGATAACCACCGAGTCTCATCAATCGTAGGATAAACTATTTCTTTAAGTTTACGCAGGGATTCTCTCATTACGTGAATATTATGAATTTCCAGAAAGACCAGCTCTGCATTTGGGTAGGCACTTTCACTTTCATATCCTCCACCTTTTGCCTGTCATTCAAAAAGTAAAAACAGACGAAGAAAAGAACATGTACAGGACTTCAGTGTAAAGTCAAAAGAGTTATTTTGGGCAGGTTTCAGGATTTTCTGAGATAAAGGATTATTTTAGCACTAATAAAAAATATTTTTTGCCTTTGTTTTTCTAAGAAGCACTAGGGTCTTTTTTAGGTGAACGAAGTTCTAATTGTAATAAGGTCAATTTGATAACACATCCATATACCTTCCCCTTTTTACTACTAAAACATTTGGTCTTCTCTGGGCTTTACTGCATCATTTCTCAGCTATGTCTTCAAGCTGCCTTCAATTCTTGCTGGCCTTTCCAAAATGGTACAAGCAACTTACCTTCCTTTCCACGCCCTCTTTAGAGACCCTTTTTAATCTCTTTTCAACATCAAGTTCTCCTCATCCTCATCCCTCACTCAATTTTCAGCCTTGTAATAAAGATAGAACTACTCATGCTAGTGATGGTACCAACCTACCTTGTTTGTATCTGCAACACTATTCTGTCTGGCATCAAAAATGATAAGTTTATGTGACTGAGCATTGGCATCCATTATTGTCTGCAAATATTTTTCATCTTCTTTGCAACGCTTATCATTCGGGCCTACCGATGGCTGACTGCATCGTGTTATTGTTGCTTGGCTCTCAGGATGAATCCAGGATAACACCTGGAATAAAAGAAAATTATTTCAGTTTACTGTACTACTATAAAAGCAGCAGGCCAGAGTGTAATTCAACAATCACACCACCTACATGACATTTCCTGGGAAATCAACAAATGCAAATTAAGGACCAGCTGATACAAAACCACATTGACATCACACTAGCACTGCTCATCCCAAATCTGCGCTTGAAATACAAAGTGATTCCACTAAACATCTTAGTTTTTATTTCTAATAAAAACTAAGCCTGCTACTGCATCTTACCAATTAGAAAAAACCAAAAGAGCAACGAAGGAAGAAAAACTGCTTCCATGTGGAAGTCTACAGACCTGTACTCTACCTTGCTAAGCATATCTACAGCATGAAAACTGTCCCCATCTAACATATTTAAAAAGGTTCTTATGCTACTTGCAAAATTTGTCTGTTCTCAAGAAAACCGCTATGGCTGTAACACATTCCACACCAGATCAGAACACAAGTTAATATGTGAATTAGCATCAGATACCATCATGGCTTAAAAGTATTAATCCCAAACAAAAAATTATTACGTGGCACAATAACCAAGCAATTAGACTCACATTTGATTTGCTCTCTTCAGTTCTAAACCTATTGAGCCCAATTATGTCTTTGCCCTCCCCTCCCCCCCACTTTCAGAAAGGAAGACGGCCCACTGTTATTTAGCAAAGAAAAAGCCTAAACCAACTCTGACAATCTCTTATAAGCTACAAATTCATAGAGCACTTATATCTCCTTGTAAAAGTTTCGCTTACTGGAACTCTGCCTTTCGCTCTAAACGCTGCCACTTTTGAGAGATCATCATCCTTTACGCTGGTTGGCACAACAAGAATAGCAGGATATGTATCACAAAGCTCATAGGTGTTGTTAATTTTGGATATTTTCCAACTCTCATTGGGCAAGCCCTGTACGGAAACAAAACATTTTTGTATTTTTCAGATTAGATCTTTATGTACCTGAGTTTGGGGTGATGAAAATTTTTATATGCTATATACTTTTTTTAAAAAGGTGTACCCACATTTTTCTTTTTAATAAGCTATAAACCTAGGTCTTCATATTGAACCATAAACCAAAACACTGAAAGTCCTTCCTATCTACTATCTTTAAAACTGATATGCAAAATAACCATTTGAATAGGCTGCACAGTCAGGTAAAAAGTGATCATATAGTGAAATAAAAATGCTTTTGCAACTGGGAAACTGTAGACTTAAAATGACAAACTGTAGTTACTATCTGTTTAATGCTTTTTATTCAAAATCAAATTTTTATAAAGCCTATATTTTTTAGCAACAGCACTTGGAAAATGTGTAATTAAGAATGCATGTTAAGACAGACCAATTTGCTCAAGTACTCAGCACCTGTGATCTCCATCGACTTCAGTAGGCACTCAACACTCTCAAAGTCAGGCCACTTGCTTTTTATTATCTAAACATGAGATTCAGACTCTGTACATAGTTAAAGTTTAAAATTTTGAGTTTTCTTTGGTACTTTTTTCCTTGTTTAAATGGCTCTGGGGGAGATGGAGAAAAAAGTAATACACCAAGCACTTCTGCAACTTACCTGCCTCTTATATTCTGCCATTGGATCATACACTTTCCAGCCATTAACAGCAAACTTCTCTTTGTAGCTGAATGCAAAAAGAGGCTAAAAAAAAAGCAAATGCAAAAATTACTGTCTGATGGGCTGTATGCACAATAAGCTCCAAAATAGTCAACCTTGTAATAATTCAAATGTAACACTTCTAAAACTCTTTAACAGCAGTCATAAAACCTTCAGTCAAGAGTGGACAGCACTGTGCTAGAAGGAAAATGAAAGACAGTTTCTTCTTTCAAGCATATGCTATATAATTAATAAAATCAAGATAGGAAACAGCCAGAGGGAGCTGAAGTTACTTGCCTGTGATCATAACACATCAATGGCAAAGTCAGGATGAGAAAATTGGTCTCCTAGCTCCCAACCAGTTCCTTTCCCGTATAAGCAACTGAAATAGTATTCTGCAGCTAACTAAGACTAATTGCATCTATTTGCTGTTTTATACAGAACTTCCTAGACTGTATTATCTACTACAGAAAGTAAGAGTCAATGCATACATATTTTTAAAGACCAACATTAGGCAAATTTAGATCTCAAGGGTTATGTACAAATTAGCTAACTTCACTGACAGCAGGACATAGCATAACTTTTTAGGAATTAATGCAAAAAGGTAATGGCGTCAGAGTAGTTTGCATGCTCCGTAACAGACTATATGAATCTACATGTCAATGTTTGTTACACAGCCCTTGTGTTTCCCCAACTACACTTTCCAAAGTGAGGAGAGCCAGTGACAGCTTTCTCTACATCTTAAGACTCACCAGCCCATTAGAAACAGGAAATGCACGCGTTACAAGGTTTTCAAAAATCTCCAATCTGTTTTGCTCTTCCTGTTTGTAGGCCAGCCGCAAGTTTCTCATATCCTGTCAAAAATAAGTCATGCTATTTTACTCTATGATAAATAAAAAAAAAAAGCAGTTAAAGGAATTTTTTTTGAAGGAAGGCATGTATGTAGCACTAAGTCACCAACATAGTCCCAGCCACGTTAGAACAGAGTTCTGTAAGTGTTCATATCAGATGACTAGAATCATCATTAAGCGTGGCTAGATATCATAAAAATAGCCATTTTTCCTTTGAATTCACTCATGGGATAAAAGGCAGAAGTGTTTAAGACTACAAGTATCATAAGAGGAATTGAAATACATTACCTAAATGAATGGTTCAAATACAGGGAACTGATCAGACAGAAAAACAGCACATGTGCATGCAGATTCCTCTTATAGAAAAATGAAATGAAAATATTTTAATATGAATAAATCTCTACCATGTCATACCTTGCAAACTATTTCTATACCACACGAGTTGTCTCCGTGGCTCTGTACTCCAATTTTTTCAACTCTACTTATGACTCCAAGGGGCACATCAACAACAAAAGGTGGATCCTGAAATTTGCAGATGAAACAAATTGATTTTGTTACCTTAGGATGAACACAAACTAATATTCATGTATGTTTCATTACAGTCAGCTATAATCCCTGTTCAACAGATTGCTGTGGAACATCATATTTCACTCATGTCAAACGTGTCACTTTCTGAAATCTACTTCAGTAACATTCCTACCCAAAACAATATGCAGATAGATAATGAAGTCTTACCCTTTCAACACTTTTGATAAACATTCTGAAGTCCGTCACTGTTAGTGTACCACTGACAGCTCCCATAAATGGACAGATATACATAACATCTTTAGCTGGAAAACAGACCAATTACAGCTTTGTTTTACTATTATAGACATTTGTTCCATAAAAATTTATTTCCATTTTAAAATAGCAAGATTTTTGTAGTTCCATAAGATTTTGACGCTTGACCTCTATATGAAAGCCTAGTCCTCAGATGCTGCCAGGACTGAAAGAGCTGCCTTTATCTCAGAAATGAAAACAAGCAGATTCCTCAGTCCCACTGCTGCTCAGCAACTGCTGGGGCCAGGGCTGGGCTCAGGCTGGCTGTGAGCAGTAAGGGCAGGCAGGTAACAAAGCTCCATACTGGGTTGCAGCTGCAGGGCTCTGGTCCCTGCCCTCAGGTGTGAAGCTCCCACATGCAGCTCAGAGAGAGCATCGGAGTGGGAAATTACTGGTGTGTACACAACAGACCTCCAAATAAATCAGTTATATGCCCACAGCTTCATTTTCACTTTTATTTCAAAGAGATAGTATTCTTTTATAGTCATGTACTGCACTGCTGATGCAGAGCCTGTCACAGGTCAAAGTGAAATAAACCTCATTAAGAACTGAAAGCTCCGTTTTCCATAAGTTCATCTTTTTTGCTATCACAATTTTGAGGCTTTTGAGTCTATGAAGTATTCTTAGCATCCCCAAGCAGAAATACAATCCATACACCTATATGGAACAAACTAACCCTTGAAAAAAAAGATTTATCTATATGGAGCAAGTCATCCTCAGGAACGGATTTCTCCTTCCTACATTTAGATTTAAAAGACAAAGAAAGGAAACCCACATCAAATGAGCTAATCTAAAATGGCATTAAATTAACATAACAAAAGTCAAAAGGAAATAATACTCTGTTTTTAAATAAATAAACTAGAGATTTAAGTATTCGGTGTAGTACTCAATGGTATGCTTACCAATAACTTTGATTGATTCTCCAGGAAAAAGTGGAGCCTCTTCCATCTGTGCTAGTTTGTTCCCATCCCGCAGTGCCTGGCAGAAATCCAAAACCATGAGTAAATCTCACTTTCCATCTGTACTACATTGATACATTTTGATGCAAAGTGCTTTTACTACCAGATTACTGGAACACAAGAAGTGTATCTTTTTTTTACAAGGCACAACTGTATCAAACAGTATCACAGTAAAAAAAAAAAACAAACCAAACACAAAATTTATAAATTATAAATATTACACAGACATATATGTTAGTAACATATTAGTAACAAAGCGTTTATGCAACAACTAGTTTCGCATGCTAGCTACATACAGCATACAAAAATATGAACAATAAGATTGGCCCAAATTTGTAATTAATAGTTTGTTAGTCTTTTGCTAAATGCAGGTGTTATTTTGGGTATTTTATCTACTTGAGAACATTTTAAAGGTCATATTAAATTTCTTTGTTTTCTCAATGTTGTTTATTTAATATTTGAGTATTTTTACCTGAGAGAATTATATGGCAGATGCTTCATTTATTTAACATTTTAACATTGTATTTTTGATAGCAAGAAGTCAGAAACCCCCCATGATGCTCTATTTCAATCAATACCCTACTGAGAATGCCACAGGTTACTGAAGAGGTCCGTTATAGGAATTTCGGATCCAGAAGGTCAGATTAAGAATGAAGTAATAATGAAATATAGAAGAACAATTAGCAATTTTAAAATAAGGGCTAGTTCCATAAAATTTCATTTAGGTAAATGGCTTCATTCCTGAATGATACAAGATTGACCCTTTGGGTCCTTTGTTGGCGGCCAAGATTTACTATGTACTAAAGATTTTAATTAAGAACAAAAGGGGTTGTGGGGCTTTTAAGGACCATGTGAGAAATTGATCTCTCTCAGGTCAACATGATGAGGTATTAAGGTTTCAATTTTTTACATCCTGAAGTGAGAATAAATATAGTGGTCTATGTTCCATCAAACAAATAACTCTTTCCTTGTATTACAGCTCTGATCCATATACGAATAACTGGTAGGATCTGTGTGCCTCCAAACAAACTACCCCAAGCCCTCACTAATAAATAATTTCTACAGATATTTAAATTCATCTTTGGCTTTATGTTTTCTTGGAAACTAACAAAATGTTTATACTCAGCACCTAATTGCAAAAGATGACGATGTGTAGAGAATTAGCCAGTACTTACAAACTTAGAAGGACGGACAATGTGCTCGGTCAGAGAGGGGCTCACGTGCAGTATTACATTCTAAACTACATGACATTACAGGAAAACCCTACCTAGCACATAACCAGTTAACACACTAAATGCTTTCTATCCATTCTCTTAGAAATGGAAGACTTCTATGTACTGCACAAGTACTAGTATATAGTACCTTGCTACACAGTTAATGAATGAAAGATGAGTAAAACTTGCCACCTGATCAGGTTCTGCTTCAGAATGATAGCCATTGTGTCCATCCTGAATCTCCTGCTTTGCATGAGGCAGCAGTAGGGCAAGAGAGAAGTGACAGGAAAAAACATGCAGATAACAGGTGAAAGGACAGAATCTTTTCTTTTTTGTTTGCTTTTTTTTTTTTCCTCTTTCCTTAAAAAGACAGTATACATTTTAAGTCCAGTTTAGCTGTTTAAAATCTTCCACTCCTGGCACAAACAACTTTCCACAGAAAGGAATCCAAGCTACTAGCACCATCCTTTCAATGTTATTTGGCACAACACTAAATGAAAAACGTACTCCCTTTTTCAGAAAAGAGTCAGTGCTGGTAGATAAGAACATAAAAGTCTGTACTGTCTTTTTAAGACAAACAACCTTATAGTGAAGGAAATGAATTCAAAGTATGCCACATGCTTATCAATAGAAGGAATTGAGTACAGCTTGCAATGGCAGCATTAAGGAAAACTCATGCAATCTTTTAAGGAAAAAATAGGTCGACATCAAATAGAAGAATCTAGACAATTTAAAAAACACTTTACTGGGCAAAACATGTTTTAATTGAACTTTCAGTTTTATGGTTTCACATATTTTTCCAGCAACTTCTGTATTGTTGCTGGAAACCTAGTCAGTCACTTCACAGAACCTAAAATTACTCCTCATAGTATAATACGCAAACAATTTACATTTTTATGCTAATTTATTTTTGCATCCTATTGGCAGCAAATCCTGAATATTAATTAAATCTCTTTAATAAGCATAAGGTCCCTCTGCACTCCAGAGAGAAGCACAAATGTCATAGGGTCACATGAAGTAATTGTTTTAATACATTCAGCCAAATTTGTTCTTCCATCTTCTTTCTTTATTAACTGGAGAGAAGTTGTGTTCGTGACAGTCCATTATTCCCAGTTCACATGCAAAGAACTTCTCACTTGATAGACTGTAAAACCAGCCTCAGTCTAAATCTACAAATGTTTGATGAAGTCAATTTTTCTTTTTACAGTATTTCTACAGATTCCTCAAATAAGAAAATCTTAGAAGTAGTTCAGATATCTTCAGATAATTTGAACTCTACAACAAGTTTAAAAAGTTAGAATTAATTTAAAAACCCTTTGAAATTATAAAGGTCTCCTAACATTTATGTATTGGTAGAATTCTGTTAAATAGTAATTACTTAAATTTCAGACCGTAAAAATATTGTTTCTAAAATTAAAGTGAAGCAGATATTGTGATCTCTTGAAGAAAACCAGGACAACCAGAAAACACACCAGAAGATTTTAAATAAATGAAAGATAGAGAAGCACAACAGATCATTCAAAGATCAAAGCCTTTACAAAGAACTATGAAAAACTCAACGAAAACAATCAATTTTTGTTACTCAACCCAGACCAATTATTTCAAGAGCTATCTATTTAAGAAAAAAAGACCAACTTGTGGATTTTTTATGATTCGACTAAACACATCATTTCCAAATATGTAAACAACGGATGAGAACAAGAAGTCATTCAGACTTCATCTCTTGGTTTGAGATGGAACAAGAGGTCTTTGTTCAAATAAAAGTGTTAGACACATTTCATGAACAGTGTCAGAACATTATCCAGATCATTTCTCACTCCATAAATGTTACTGAGAGAGAGGGACAAGAAAACAAGGCCTGCCCCTTTTATATCTCCCATGAACAATGGGCAAGATCGAGTCTCAAAATGATCATTAAAAAGATGCAGGTCATTGCACTAGTGTCTAACTTCAAACCTAACTTGCAATCCTATTACAGGGTGGTAACAATTAAGGTAAAACATGTAGAAAGGCAAGCATGAATCGGTACCTTATTTAAAAAGTATAGACAAAGACGTAACACTTTTACCAGTAATACTCTTTAGCATAGATAACACATTAGAGCTGCTAATACACTAGTCCGAAGCATGTAAGCCTCAGTTGCAAGCATCCATTTTGTCAAAATTAATGTAATAAAACTGAAGTTAGTATTGCACATTTATAACATAATTTAAAAATACTGCTCTCTTACACATGGACTTTTATTGCTCACAAAAACATTGTAATGTATATAAAGCATTTCTATAGCAAAGAAGCTGTTGCACTGCATAGCAAAATGGTCTGACTGGTTCATAAAAACCATTAATGAAGAAAAGAAGAATGCTTGACACACCAAGATCTCACACAGCACAAAAGACAAACAGGTAGGAGGCCATTATACTGCTCCAAAGGTAGGTAATCTTACCCGTATAACAGGCCTCCTGTACACCTGTTAGTTAAAATATAAAATGTTATCCAAAGAAACACAGATTTAATTTCTTAAAGATATTATATCTTACTTCATCACTTTGTCAGAAAAAACTCTACTTCCAAACACTTTAATTATAGCTGAATTTTGAAAGAACAAAACAAAACTGCAGATCTAGTAGCTCTCATTTGCAGAACTGTTTTTGATCTAAAACCAACACTTCATTTTGGTGATGAAACAAACGCCAAGCTCTTTTGAAACATTCATTCCTAATCACCCTTTTATGCAGCTACAATGTGCTACTGTGAAAAGAGAAGAAAGAGCCTGGTAATCCTTCTAGGTGGAAGACAATAAGCCTGCAATAACAGCCATGAAGTATAACCACCTTATCTTTTAGATTCAAATGGCAAAGCAAGGATAGTGACAATTCTTCTCAATTTATTTCTGAAGGTGTCTATACTCAGCTACTATAACATAAGCCATTTTCATTTATATGAACCCCTCATTCAAGAATACTCTCCAGGCAGAGAGTATGGCAGAGAAGACACACACAGCAGAGTTCAAACTCAGTGAGATGATGATGCTGAAGGTTTAACAAGAGCTTGCTCAGTGCTCTCCAGTTTTGATGATTTCATTTGCAGCCTCTTTGCTTCCATTTGATTCCTCCCTCCCCTGAACTACATTCCAGTAAGGTAAGTTACACAGAATAACAGCATTAGATACAAGAATTGATATATTTACCTATTTTTGCAAACATAATAATTGAAATATTATAAAAAGGATGAAAGAAAGAATAAAAGTGAGTTCTTGGTAAATCCAACAGAAAGCAACAGAACTGCCTCATCGGCTCCAGAGGCAAATACACACATCTGGCCCTACCTGAAGTTTCTGAGCTGCTGTTAGACAGTCACTAAGGGCAGCAATTTGAGGTAACCAAGGGTAAGGAAAATCCAGAAAACTGATCAGTGTGCACCAAAAGGGAAATATGTCTCAAAGGGAAACTGAGTTATAAAAGGGCATTATCTTTCTGCACATGAATTTCATAGTAATAATGACTGTTAGCCTGTTAGTGCTAACAACTAATCAACTAATCCTACCACTGAACTTCTGCAGAAGCTGAGTGCAAAGGAAACCCTCTCCTAAAGCACAGACACCACTTCGTAAGATACTGGTCCTGAACATAACTGAAGATACTCTTGGATAAAAAATTCCATGATGTTATACAAAAATAGGAGATTTTAAATCAAAGCAATGCAATGATACCAAACACAATTTATACACAAAAATTCTGAATACCACCAGGCTTCAATTTTTTCTTTCATTTCTAAGAAACAGAGAACGAAGTAGAATTTTAATTAAGCCTTAAAAGACTTACTCCTGCTAAATAACATCCAAAACGAGTCTGGTATAGACAAGGAGGTTGTTTAGAATTAAAAAGTGCTCTTTATTCCAGAGAAACGTGTTCCAACTCAGAGATAAACTGAACACCAAGCTTACACACTTGGATTTCACTAAAATGAAGTCCTTGACCTACAGGGCAAATAACAACATCAACAGCTGTAATACAGGGTTTCCCACAATGTTTTATCAAAGATGTTAGCCTTGACCCAAAGTAAGCATTTGCAATTCTGCTGCCATAGTATGGAAGAGCTACACTTTTTTATGAGTATAAGCTGCTGACTGTGCCAATAGTGTGACACTCTGTGAGGTGAATTTTTAAGTAGACCACGCTCAAAAACATTTTGTGTATTCATCCCCAAGCTTGGGCTGAATCTGACCAGCTGTCACAGAACCCAAAACATGCTGTTTCTGGACAACAAACTTTTTAAACACAAGATTATATTAGAAAATAAGTTAAAATCTAGTTAAAAACAAACAAACAAAAAAAGATAAAATCTTCTATGGCCATGTTGCATGAAGACCTTGAAACTGTTTCAAATCTAGGAAGAATAAAGGAGCCAGACAGCAGCAGTCTGGGTTTCTTAAAGGGACTTGAAACACAAGTGACTTTTGTCAATTTTCAAGAGAAGGAAAACTGCATCTGCTCCACTCTGGACAGTTCAGTTGTCTGGCTGCACACAGGAAATGGCAAATGAGTGTGAAGGAACAGAGGTAAAAAAAGCATAATGGAACCTATCAGGTAAACCAGACTGTGCAATCATCACCTTAGTGACAAAAATGTCGCTGGGAGGGAATGAAAAAGGTGATTTTTGTTTGATGTTAAATTCTCTGTCTCTGGTGAAACCCCATGAAAAATGATAGTCATTTATGTTCTTACATGGTAACAAAGACATACACGTTTATTTTTTGTGAAATCTGGAGAGCTCAGTTCTGTACTCTGAATGACACACATTAGAAACAATTTCAACCTGTAACTATTCATCTACTTTACCATCTTTTTTTTACATAGTAATCAAAAGAAAAGACAACTCACTTTTGGCATTTTATTCAAAACATTGACTTTTAATTTTCTTTTCACCTCTATTTTTATTCTGTAGGCTTCAATGCCACTATTCTAAACATGAAGGAAAACACAAAGCAGATTTAAGAGACACATAATGAGATCTGATCTAGATCTGAAACATTCAGTGATCACCAAAGTACTTACCACCTGACAATCAAGGTAGTAAGGACTTTCCTGACCATTCCCTCTTTTATATTAAACAAATTAATGCATTCTTCACTTACCCTGTAGTCTCTGGACACACCTTCTGATGGGACAGACCCTGAAATCTGACTAGAAATGGTTGCAGCTATCAGCTGTTTACACCATTCCACATGGGATCCAGTCGGGCTACAAAAACAGAATATTTAAAATTATTTTGCAATAATTCACATTGAGAATAACAGAGCAACTGAGCATATCCAGAAAACAAGACCATAAATGATTGCTAACATCATAAAAATTAGCTTGCTTTGTGGGCAGAATGCGACCATTTCACTGCTCAAATTAGGCAAAAGAATTTTACTAGATATTATTAGAGATGGTAGAGCTACCAGTAGCTTAAAAGCGAGGTTAGGGTGTAATTTTTTTCATCATTCACATTTTTTTTTTTATCAAAGCCATCCATGGAGTGAATTTGGTCAAGTTAAAGGAAACTCCCTACACTTTCCTGATTTTCCTGATATTATTTCCTGATTATTCAGTAAATCCTCAAAATTAAATTAGTTTATACTAGTATTTAAATTTTAAATTATGCTACTGTTGTAGTCTCTATTAATATTAAACATAGAAAATACATGTTTTCTAAAGGGTAACTTCTAGTTAGCCTTATTTTTTTTTTCCTATTCCTAAAATAATCTGAATTTATTGAACAATCTTCAGAACGGGCCTTCCCATGCCACAGCAAGGAATTCTGCAGTGTGGGGTGTTTATAAGAACCCTAAAGACAAAGCATCTAAACAGCAGAATCACACTAAATCCCAGATGACACCTTTTGAGAACAGTCACCTGAACTAGTGCTGCTTACAAATAACGCAGTATCGAGAGCGAGAAGCAATTACACAGTGTGTTGCCAGCCACTGGATCTGCTTCAAAAGTATCTGATGAGAAACTGGGAATGCCAGAGGGAACTGTTCCCTGAGTGCCCCAGCAGCCTCAGCTGATGCCTTTATAAATGCCATTTCTTCAAACTGTTCTACAGATTTAATGCTTATTTGGAAGTCAAATACAGAAAGAAAATTCTAATTAATTTTTAGAATTCATTCATAATGAGCTTTAGATTCCATGAGCATCCTGTGACGTTGAAGTGAATACCTACATACGCATACCCAGCACCCACCAGGTGCACCACAACTTGGACATTAAGGGGGTGGGATAATGGATAAGATGAGCATAGACGACTACTTAACTAGAGGTCTTTTCTTACATTAACTCTGCTAGGATAGGTAGATCCAAGGTGAATATGCATACAACAACTTCATACCTGAAACTAAAGTTCTTTCAGAACTTTAAGTAATTTCCATAGCTCTCTCCCCACCTGCAAGATTTTACACAGTACAAGACTACAAAATGTTGTTTTGCAACTAAAACACATCTAATTATATTCCTGTTCAAATAATGAAGATATCCTCTCAGGTTAGTGCTGAACTTGAGTCTAGATCCACTTAAAGAAACTTTTCACCTAAGTTTTGCAGAACCGTGCATGAGATGAAGTCCACTATAATCCTTTTCTGACCTCATTTATTTTTCCTTTCCTCACATGTCTTAATTCCAAGTGTATCTCTTTAGGGTTAGCCTAAGTTTGTTTCCAAATAAGCATATACTTGTTAATTAAGAAAATGATTTATTTTTCTATAGCTTATCTCCACCAGAAATCACTACATCAACAAAATTAATGCCAGCAGGAAAACGAATGTGAATGCAAGTCCGTCTGCTAGGATCAGCATCTCGGGATGTGTCAGTGTACCACAGGATGCTGATCGTAGTGATGTGACTTATCACCGCCTGCCAAGAGGGACACATACCAGTACACACCTTTTCATTCTGCCTCCTCTGAGGTCATGCATGCTAGCGTAGACTGGTAAAATCACACTGGCAAATAAATTAAGTTATATGACAAACGGACATTATAACTTTTCCAGGGTAGAACAAGATTAGGAGATGAAAGACGAAAATTAAGGTCAGAAAGTATATTAATAAGGAATACAAAGTTGTAACTTTTGGTGATAGAAAGTGGACGTTTGATTTCAGCCTTCACTAGAATGATGTAAAACACCAGCTGCTCCTAACAGAAAAGAGAGAGAACATGGAGACTGGAACCTGGCCCTGATTCCTAAGTACTGTCTTTTTTTTCTCTATTTTTCATCTGCGTGCAATTTCAGCCAGTTTCTACTCCTCGTTACGGGATTTGTAAATTCAGGTGTGACACCTGCCTCCAGCTGGAGACTTGTAAAGGACAGGACGGCTCTGCCAGTGACTGCTGGACCAGGCGCGGTGAGACCCCGACACGAAGCCACCGCGCGCATCCACAGACACTGACGGGACGGGGGACAGGCGGTGGGTGCTGCCTTGGGACAGTGACACCTCTGCAGGTGAAACACGCACTCGCCTGAAAAAACCCAAACCAGCCCAGGAATAAAGACTTGAAATCTGAGGATGGTCTCACTGGAGCTGGCAAGGATGAGCGGCAAGGCATTGCCTAAACCTCCCCCTCGGCCAGAACCCTGCAGGCAGCCCCAGCCCTAGCCAAGCGATGACGTTAATGACGAAAAACACACAACCGCGAGCAGGAAACTTTGACAAGGGCCGGTTCCTCCCCGCGGGAAATCTGCCGTTACCCGCGCGGCCACACAGAAACGAACCCCCAGATTTCACTCACCGGGGCTGCCCGGCCCCAGCGCCATGTGGGGACGCGGGGGGGAGGCCGTCCCGAGGCCAGGAACCGCGGGCCGAGGGGCGCCCGCCACCGCCCCGCCCCGCGAGGAGGGCAGGCCGCGGGGGGGGGGGGGGGGGGGGGGGGGGGGGGGGGGGGGGGGGGGGGGGGGG
>JAOTQQ010000063.1:8417669-8443028 GCA_026546715.1 Gallinago undulata | reverse complement strand
CCGGCCGCGGCCCCCCCCCCCCCCCCCCCCCGACCAGGAGCCCCCTGTCCCGCTGCCCCCTCTTCGCCGCCGGCTCTGCTCACCTGTCCAGCGTCTCCGTGCTGGCCTGCCGCGACCCGGCCCCTGCCACCGCGGGCCCCGCCGGCCGCACGGCTCTCCGGTTCACGCCGCCGCCCTCCACCGCCGGCCCAGCCGCCGCCGCCGCCCGCTCCATGTTTCCGGCCGCCGGCGGGACTGGCTGCCCCGCCGGAGTGGAGGACTCCCGCCCCTCCGCGGCGGCCCCCCCTCCCAGGCCCGGCTCTGCCGCCTCAGCCCGGCCCGCTGGGGCCCCGGCGGCGGCCGAGAGCTGTCACCTGGCGGCGGGGTTTACCCACAGGCCTCCGCGCCGCCGGGAGGGCGGGCAGCGGCCCCGCGCGGCGGGGGAAGGCCAGGCCGCCGCCGGCCGGGGGCTGAGGGAAGAGCGGCCTGCGGGGCCGGCGGGTACACCCTGGGGCCAGGCCCCCTCAGGCCTCAGCAGTCAGGGAAACACGCATTAAAACGTCTTCTAGAGGCAAAGGGTTTAAAACCGACATCTTTATTTTTTTTTCCCTTCACACACGTACACGGCAGGCGGATGGTGAGCTCTCCCCCCCAACGTGACAGTGACATCCAGCTCTAGAGCGGGCCTGCAGTATCCAACACTGGTATTTACGGAGCAGCAAGGAGTACAGGAGGGGAGTCGGGGTCAGTTATAAAAACTTGGGGTTTTGTTTCCTCAAGCATGACACTAAATGCACACTGTGAGACAAAAAACTGAACTCAAGGCAGAGTTTACATCAAAAGGAGGTAGTACGCAAATCACTCCTAGGGTACACCCATTACAGTGATGCTGGGGTGGATAAGGCATAGGCAAATAAAGCAGGCATTCCACAAATAAATTTTCTAAATAAGAAACTGAAGCCCAGCACAAAACCTGGGGTGTTTTCTGGGGTCCACAAAGAAAAAAAAAGAAACCTAAACCAGCATTCCAATATGAGTATTTCATACGAGATATTGGGCATTTATAGCTGTTGCTGCTGACATCCCAGCCCTGCTTTTTCTCCCCTCCCGGAGAAGGCACTCATGGGCCTGAACGCTCCATCACCACCTGAAAGGCCTCCCCAGGTTTGCCTTTGGCTGTGACGGCCGCAGCGGGGAACAGACCACGCAGGGGCCGTGCACTGCCCAAGGACAGCCCGGATCACGCATTCGAGTGGAAAGGAGAACGGTTTTCTGTTAACAGTGATTAGTTTGTACACCTAACTTCACAACAACTTTAAAGTAGTATTTTCCAGAAAGTATTGGATTAAAAACACCCCTGCCTTTGCCCAATATTGCCGTGTAAAAATAGAATTAAAACAAGCAACTTATCTGTTGACTTGAAAAAAAAAATCCAAGCCTGCATGGAGCTATGTTAGAGAGCTTCAATTAGATTGAACCAGTAATATGAAGAATGGCATATATGTAATGAAGTAAGTGCAAAAAGATCCTTTCCATTATATTACACTTTCCCAAATGCAATAGGTTATCATGTAGTGTTTACACAGTAAAAACTATTAGATTTTCTGAACTTCTCCACACTGCTCAGAGATGTCACCAATGCGTGCAATTCAAATACAGAAACTTTAAATATTCTAATAAAAATAGCTTTTTTTATAAACCACAAGTAAATAGAAGGCAAATACACCAGAGTATGCATAGCTTTCAAAGTGTAAAGTACATCATATGAGCAATTAAGTATCCTTCTTCATTTATCTGATGCAATGCATCTTATTTTTACCTTAACAAGTCCAGATTTTGGGACAATGTTTTTATTTTGCAAACACATACTGAAGAACATTGACGGAAGAATGAAATTTAGAGGACAAAAATAAGTCTTATAAATCATGTGTATTTAGAACACACATGCTGTATGCTCTGAGCTTCCCTGAAAAAAATAGTGCAATTCAGTGTATATACTGAATTAAAGCAAAAGGCGGTATACTTTTATTCCTTTGAAAAAATACTGTTCTAAAAATACTCAGATGTCCTCTAAATGTTGACTTATTTTATGGAACTATAGCTTTAAATTTAGTTTTCATATGCAAAATATTTACACTTTATAAACCTGCAGAATTTCTAATAAACTATATTATATATACTTACATAAAACTTAATTTATATATAATCCTATTATATCTTGCAAATCAAAACTCACCACATATACAATAATTTACAATGACAGAAGCCTCAAGCATCAAAACATCTCCTTTAAAATAACTATTTTAGATAGAGTCCTCAACAGATTCTGAATTGCAGTATTTCCTGGATTGCCTGAATATCATTAAACTAAGAATATGCAAAATTTTTATTAAATATCGAGTAGCAAGGTTTGTGCTGTCATAAGAAATACTTGCAACTGCTTAAAAAAAACCTGAAAAGAACAAATTAAAGGTTTACAACAAGCCTTTGAAATGAAGGCTTGAAACTAGAGTTCACCAGCAGGTTCAATGTGAGCGCACACACTATATGCAAACCTTGTATACTAAAGTCCCTCAAGTATTTAAGAATAAATTTGTTAAACAAAAGTTAAATTAATTGTTAATCTATAAATGTACAAGTTTTTAGCAGTATTTGTAACTGAAAAATTTTGTCTACTTTGGTATAAAAGCTCCTTTAAACAGGCACATATAGTTTTAGGAGACAAACACAAGTCTTAATACTATGGCTACTGCTGGATATTTAAGCAATATCTCTGCGGATGTGTTTGTAATTATATAAACCTTCTTTAAAACTCTTTTATTCTGTATTAATCCAAATAACCAATATTGCCAACAGTGATAATTTGTAATATACTTTAGTGCTAAACAGTTAACCAAAACAGGACTTCTCAGAGTCCGATACAGTTGTCATTTGTGTGTGTTTTTTTTTAAAATAACAAAAAAAAAACAAATTACAATTAAAAAAATAGAATTTTCTTTTATTTTAATATCTACTGAGCTATTTGAACTTTTTAATTAAAAGCATATCAGTGAAATCCCTTCCATAGTTTTGTTCATTTTGAAAAAGCAAAATTTGGAATTCTCAGGTAACCAGAAAATTTCAACACCCCTCTGAAATCTTACAGTAGAATTTATTTTTTGTCTCATGAACTCCATAAATGTATTCCTAACAGGAATACACACATACCTAATTTTACACAGTGTGAATATTCCTATTACCATTAATGTGTTTGTTCATGACATGTAAGACCGAGCATGAATTTCCTTAAAGGAACATGACCTACAATGTAATAAATTAAAGCGCTCTTATGAAAACAATAAATCAATTTCATTTCAATTGTACCAGACTTTCAAAAATAACTCTTAAAGCCTTCCATAACTAGAAGTTGATTAATAATGTTCCCAGTCCACAGGTTCTGAAAGGCACATAACTGAAGAGTTGGTTTTGTTTTGAAGTCCTCCTCAAATGAAGGCAGTCTAAAATAATTTGTTAGGACAGTCTAATATAAGGCATTAAAATATTCCTCTTTATGCTATAGATCTATGTTAAGCACCACTTGCTATTATAGTATAGAAAGAAGAAGCCAACGTGTTCTTCAAAAATGTGTTTGTACTTGGGACATCATTTGTGAGGGAGATGCTGATGAGGCTGATGAATTGGACATCTTAGAATTATTTGTGATCTGTAGTTCTTCAAGTCTCCTCATATAATCATCACGCAACGCAAGGAGCTCCATGTAACGCTGCTCCACTGGATTTGGCTGCTAGAAAGAGATCTATGTTAGTCTTATCACTTTAGTCCAACTACTTCCACACAGTTAGGCTGCTGCAGTATTTGCATTTTCCTGGCACTACTCAGTATTTGTAGTTTCCAACATACGTTAACAAGTTGTAGCTAAATAATATTTATTTCTATAATGCAAGAGCCCTCTGCCTTCCAAAAGAAAATTTGTACACAAAACAGTCCCTCCTACCCCCATACAATCAGCCACCACTTCCTGGAACATAGGGATTTTATTTTCTTACTCTCTAATATTGTGTGGAAGACAGGTGTGAACACCTTGTCCAAAGCTTTTCTCTTCTTGACTTATTAAAAGGTTTTAGATTCCAGGTCAGATGTCTCATCACCTTCCCTAAAAACAGTGTTTAGGCAGACTGATTATTTTAGCTACCCCGATCAGATTAAGATGAAATCCATGTCTTCAGATTAAATAACTGAAGTAAATTTCATCAGTAAGGAAAGTTATTCAATACTAAATTTGCAGCTTTGTGCATATAAACAAATGAAATTAAATGCAAAACTTTAATAGTGAATTCTGTAAGTTAACTTGAATATGTTTAAAGCCAAGTGCCCCAGCTTTCAGGAGATTACTCACCGAAAGAGCATTTTAACTGTTTCCATTTTAAACTTGCTGTCCTTTTTCAGATAGAGTAATGAAACACATGGAAAAGAAGCATTACAAATGTTCAAGGCAGATACAAAGCCTAAAGTTATCTTCAGCTGTGGAGAAGTTGCTGCTGTTTCACAGTTAAGTGCCGGTAATTAAAAGCTATTACCAGTACAGTTTCAGGAGCAAATGTAAACACCTTCACCAGTTCAAAGCCAGCAGAACCAGCACTCTTATGTGCAGCACTCACTATGCACCCCAGATGAGACCAGAGATGAATGTCGAGGCAGCTGTGGAAGTTGGATCAACGACTGAATGAGTTACTAAGATGATTAGAGACATGGGGCTAATGATGTTGCTAGAGCTAGTGACAGACCAGACTCTTCATTAGAGTCTGATGCGGAACATGCTCCTAAGTAATGGCACTAAGAAAAGTCATCAAAAACTGGTTTGGCCACACATGCACTATTCAGTTGCATAAGTCAAGACAAAGTGTAAATTTCGCGTGCAGCAAAAAAACGTGTTGCATTTTGTATATAAAACTGGAGAAAATGAGGGACGAGCAGCGCCAGCATAGAAGATTATCACATAGGTTTGCATTTCTAATAAGAAACTCCTGCCAAAAACCTTTCCTGAATAATGGCAAAGCTCATTTTTAAGTAGATTTACAGCTAATTTGCATGCCCTATAATCCTTCACTTTCTAAAATAAATCTTTGGGTTCAGTTTTTGCAAAATGCTCTCATCTTTCACAGCAAGCAACAAAAGCTTTAAAACTAGAACTTCAAACTAAAACTGGCAACATACTTGTACAAAAAAAAAACCCCACCAAACCGTCTGGCTTTCTTGCAGCCTTTAAAGTGTTGTAAATAAAACAGGAGATCGGCTGCAGAAAAGGAAGTATATTGCTTGAAAGCTCCTGTTTCATTCCAGGGGCTGGACTGCGAAGGCTGCCTCTGTCAAAGAAATGGCTCCTCTAGCTTCTCCTACTCAAAACTCCACAACTTGTTAAGAAGGACAAATAAGTCACTGTACACTATCTTTACATACTACATTGCTGAGATTTCTAGAAATATTGTAACAAATATTGAGTGTCCATATATTTAACATTAAAAGCACAGAACTGAACTATGGGTAATTTGATAAAAAGCTTTTCTGGGCTTCCAATCTGATCCACTTGTGTAATTTTCACTAACAGCTTTCATCCAACAGTTACGCAGTGTAAACAACGTTGGGTCAAAATTACATAAAAATAAAATCTTACCACAAGCCATCAATACAGACAGCAGTTTTGAAAGAGAAAGGGCTGAAAGGGTCATCTTAATTTGTAAAAGACTTCATACACTCTCTCAGAGAAAGAAGAAAGACTAATAAGCACATGCAACTGAGCGTGTTTGTGATGCTAATGCCCTAACTCTTCAGGGATCACTAAGCCCTATTTCTAAGCGTTGCCATTCATCCTTTAGTAGCATCAAATGCCCTTAAAAAATGCTCCCCCAGCCCTGTCCCTAAGAAAAGGGGCTAGAAAGAGCTAGAGTATGACTTGATACTAAGCAGTGAAATAAGCTCAGTGTTCTGAAAAGAGCTGAGTAAAAAAGAAACAAACCACCACCTGAATAATCATTTTCATCTTTTCTTCTCCATCTTTACAAATAAATATTAAAAACCTGAACAGATTACAGACACTATTCTACAAGTTGGTTATGACACAAAATCCTATTTCCAAAATCTAAAAATATTTTGTAACTATAGAGAATTTACTTACTTGTTGCCGAATTCTTGGGTTCCACCTGATGTAGTAATTGACCCACAGCTCTAAATGCCGCATACTGGCTACTGGATACAGTGCTCGATTTAGCTCTTTAGTATAAAAAGGATTGGTGTATTTAGATTTTTCACTGTTTACCAGAGACCACAACGATAGTGTCTTCTCAGTCACTTTCTAAAATGAAATTGAAATAAGAGCAGTGAACATCTGCACAAAATCAGTCACAGAAGCCTTGGTTAAATTCTAAAATTAATACACTTCTGATTTACCTAGAAGCACCATAAGTTACTGTATTGGAAATATTCCAAAACCAGTGCTTGACAAGCATTTTAGTGACTGCATAGTCATTAAGCTACTACACCCAAGGAATTTACCATGCACCTATCCTACAACAAGAATAAAGCCAGTTCAAAAACACTGTCACACAAAGAATAACCAAATACAATACAACCAAAACTTTTTGTAATCATCATGAGTCAAGACAGCAATACAATTAAAAATAAGCGCTTTGACTAACCTCTTTTTCTCTAAGAGCCTCACTGTTGTACAAGAAAGTACCAAACCGGCAACTGTACAAGTTATCCAGGATTGTAATCAAGAACTGCTCATTGAATTCAAAGGCTGTAGGAAACTAATAACAGAAAAGACAAATTTATTCTTTACATCATAAAAGCAGGGAGAGATGTACATGCCCTGTTATGAGGCTAAAGGCGGCATTTCAAAGCCTGACTATATCTACAAGTAATTTTTAAGATAATAATTTCATGTACTTTATAGCAGAATATAGTCACTGAAAAGAACTGTCCTTAAAATGTTCTAACGATCTTTAATTTCTGAAAAGAGAAATAAAGTACAGAATGATTACAGTTACATTTTTACTAGCGAGACAGAATAAGATATCCATACTGCACTTTATAGTGCAGTACCATAAAAGAAGGGTTTAGTCCCTAATCCTCGACCTTAAACGGACTAAGTTTGCTGCTTTATTTCATTACTTATTGAAAACACGTTTAAAATCACAGCGTTCAACAGCTCCTAAGTTTCCTTTTCAAGCTTTTGACAAAACAACATTTGTCTCTGTAGTTAATGGACAGCTTCACAAAAATGGTGAGATGAAACAACAGAGCCTATTAAGCTATTTGAATGCAACTCCTGTAAAAGCGTTCTGCTGGGTCACATCTCTCAAGATGTTTCTGAGAAGCCTGTACCCAAGACACACCAGCCTCGCATGCACAACCAATGCTGTATCAAGCAACATAACCACAGCCTGCAGACCACTTTTTGAAATAGGGTAGAGAGAGGGTAATGTGTAAAAGTAAATACACTCTTTTTGACTACAAAGTCAGAGCAGAAGGATATGCTGTCCTCTTCAAATATATATTTTTAAATAAAGATCTAGGATTTTAATTCGGTAATCTCTCAACAAAGTTGTCTTCTGAAGAATGATATAACATACCTGTTTAGACATCTGCCACACACAATCAATAAACTGGAGAAAGATGGGCGATCTGTCTGCATCAGCATGATTTTTATCACCGTGGCCTATTCTCTGAAATGAAGCAATACAGCCTCCTGTTAACCAAAACAGTCTATCTTATGGCCAACAGACATTGTGTCATGTTTTGCACTAGAATATTAGCGCTTCTGTAACAGAGCAACCTGTTCTTATGATTTCAATATCAGTTATTTCATCAAGAAAGAGAGATTCAGATATACAGAAATACTGCAAAGGTGCTCCAGAGACGTCCAAGAAAAATTCCAAAGTGATAATTGGCCCTGTTAAAAAACTGGTGAGTTATTGGACAAGCAGATCTGTTAAAGCATCCATTACTTTGCAAATAATCAAGACATATCTTGAATTATATTTACATAATACGTTTGTCAAAAGCCAAGTTTATGCCTTGTCTTCCTTTGTAATTTAAGCCACTGGAGTGACTTAGATTAAACTACCCATACAGATTCTTCTCTTTGCCCTCTACACTTGAACCTGAAGGTTTACCCTAAGGTAGACAGTGAACAGGAGCAAGCTTAAACAAATGTTCATGTTCTTGACAGAAAATTAATGCACATATTTAAAATTTGGGTGAGCAGCTCATTCTGAGGAGTCCGAAGTAACAATTAAAGGAATTATCCACACAGACAAAAACTAGGTTTGATAAAAGCTGTTTCCTTCCTTTTCACATTTGATAGCTGAGAATAGGTAAGAGATTCAGGGAAAAGAGATTATATTAACTTTGTAATTCTGCTTGAATATACTTGCCTGGAGGAGACATGAAGAGCATGTATGCTGAACTAAGATGTTGTTTATCTGCCTGTAAGATAGCAGGCTTAAAGTCTTAACGTGAAAAAATTATAAAACCACCACACTACTCTCTCTACAGTGATTTGCAAGATAGTTTAAAATAATAGACTTGAATGGCAGGAAACAGAGGGGAACGAGGGATTGTAGCCAAACTCAGGCAACAGTAGTAAGTGACTAGAAAAGCACTATAGGAAGACAAACAAGTTGGACTCATTGCCTTCCAGTTTTAATGGTTAAAAATGTGGTATCTGTTACCAGAGTCATACATGGGTCCAGTAAGGAGCAAAAGTCCTTCCACTTTCACTGTGGTCAGCAGTTTAAGGATGTCTGAATATCTTCCATCTGTAGTTATGTCTCATGTTTCTTACAGTAGAATACATTATTAAAATGACATTCCACATAGTGCACTATCCAGATGATAAAATAGCTTGCTAACTTCACTATACATAGAAAAGTCGGGGTAGGGAACTCCTTTTTAACAAGGAAACTTACGCTGACAATTATTATTATGGCAGAAAATATGGAGAGGAACTATTAAGTAGTCTACTATGTAGTTATTTGTTATTAAAACATCCAAATTGCAACCTGGTAACATGAAAACATGCAGCTTGCTCTAACCTGGACCTAACTCTTCTCCAACTCCCCACTCGTGGGAAGGGATAAGAAAATCCATTTCAGCATTTCCTGAACCTCATCTCTAACTGCACTGAAGTGCCTCTTCCCCGCTATTAAAACTCACAGTTCTATCAAATAATTACCAAACTAAAACAGAGTGATTAAAATACTTCCTGCTTGTATTATCAGTTTTTATTCTACAGAACACTGCAGAAAAGGACTATCTTCACTATAAGGTAAACAACCTTATCAAAATGTGCTGTACTTGTAGAAAACAGCAGATGGCTAAAGTAGCTTCAACTGCTTCCCAAGATTATTACTTGAATAAGCAAATTAGGAAAATGAAATAGTAGTTTAAGCAAGAGCAAGCTATTTAAATCACCCTTATTGCTGTGACATTGTCAGAGATGGACTCAGTGGACTGAGTGAGTCACCCAGAAGAGGTGTAGAAGTCCTGCCTCACTAAGAGGAGAAAAACATTATCTGTTGAGAGAGAACAAACTACTTTGATTACTCCAAAAGCAACCGTTTAATAAAAAGAATCATAGATGATTCAAATTTATTTATAATGGTGAAAGACATACAGATCTCTCTCTTTAAGCTTTGTGTTAAACTATAACATATGGGCCAGGCTACAAGTCTCCTAGTGACACAATCTAATTTAATCTGCATCATGACTATAATGTTTTTTTTTAAAATATAACAATAAAATACAAGAATAAAAAGGCAAGCCAGTGTTTTCTGTCTGGGTATAGCCACAGAAAAACTTCAAAGGTTTATAAAACACATCACTACTAGAAGAAGGTAAGTACACAAAAAACTACAGTAGATATCATTCACAACAATCAAAATGCAAATCTCCTAAACCTCAAAGCACCTTTAGAATATCAGATCAAAGACTGCCGCAGCCTACAAGCACACTTAAAGGGTGAAGTGATTCATGCTGAGTAGCTATATGTGAATTTCCAAATGACTGAGACACTCTGGCAAAATGTGCATGAAATGCACACATAGCTATATTCTTCCAGTTCTTGATTTTTCCAGTTTGCCTATTTTCCCAATTTTAGCAATATTAGGTAATATCTTTAGAATATTCCACTAAGGACAAATTGTGCAAATAACTTCTATTGAAGGTGAGGAAGCTTCTTACTGTGAATTACAAGGTTCAGCATCAGTAAGTAACACTGTTGTAAAGCTCCCAAATTATGTTTTATAATTACGTATCCGAGCATATTCTCCCTGGCAACCTATTCTGCTTCTCCAGGTTCCTCATATGGATTGCCTGGTTAAATGATTAGCTGCCAGATTTAAGAGAAGTTCCACAAAGACTCTGAAAAGTTTCCTAACACAAACACCCTTGACTTTGCATTATACACAGGTAGAATATTAAGGACTTGCTACAGACAATTTCTACTTAACTTTTTATGCATCCAGAAGACAACTGAAGAGAACTAGAGTCAACACTACCAGTGACAAGTTTAGAACACTTGGGAAGCAGCATTCAAAACATCACTTCAAAGACATTGGCCAGACTCATACATCTGCTTCTCACAATGCTCAAACGTCCAAAGGGAAGGTGAGAGAGAAGCCTCATGTCCCAATCTTATTTGATCATCTTCTGAAAAGTTTGGGAGGATGTTATTTTTCTGCCTTTCCATTTTCTTTGGACAGCAACTACAGTAACCCTAGGAATTCCGCAATTTTAAAAGCTTTTAAAGAATAAGATACAAGTTCTCTGAGAAGAATAGCAAAAAAAAATATTAAACATACAAGTCCAAAACCAAAAGCTCTGCTCAGATTTACCTGGAAATGTTGTTTTAAATCAGAATTCCATAATAATGAAAAGAATTATCAAACCTTGACACAATGAGTCATTTAACATTAAAAGCTTTTTAGAATGTTAATGTTGCCTGGTCCTTGCAATTATCTTCTAATTCTTACCGATGCAAATTTGTGTCCAAAGCTTATCCACTCTTTTTGCACCAGAACTTCAAAGCCTTCAATTGTCCTGTAGTAGCTGTCGAGCATCAGCATGGCCAGTGACGTTAGCTGTGCTGTACGGTCCCAGCCATCACTGCAATGAACCACCACTGAGCTCCTTCCTGAGGACACCTTGTCTGCCACCTGAATAGCTCCTGTCAAGACAAGCTTGCAAAGAGGGACAGACACCAAACAAGGCAGAAGATTAGCATTATCATTCTAACAAAAAAAAATATTTCTTTGTATCTACATGGTATCTAAATTGATACTGTTTCCATTAAAAGACCTAAAGAGCATGGAGTTAATTGGAAAAGAATTTTCTAGGAGATCAAGTAAATTTCTTGTATAAAAATAGAGAAGCAGATTGGTTCCCTAATCCCTTCGTAAGATCTAATTCATCTCACAGTAAATTCTTAAAAAATAGGGCAGAAAACAGTAACCTTGATAAACCGAAGAACATAAGCAGCTTTTTTAAAAGAAGAGAGGATTTACCATAGGAAATACTCTCTAAAAATTCTATATTTCATTTGGCTCTTTTCTTTGAACTGAATTACTAAAATATCTCAGCTGTTGTAAAAAGAAATTAGTACCCTTCCAATATGCTTATTTTCCAAATATTAACTTAAAATGAAATTTTTATTAAGTAGGATTCATTACATAATACTCTAAATACTTTTGCACAGCTGTACTTAAGGCAAAAGGTTCAAAGGCCAACTAATAAGAACACTGGTGAATTACCACTTTAAGTATTTTATTTGTGCTACAAGATGAAAATTACAAAAATTTACAAATAAATTTACAAGATTTACAAAATCATATCTCACAAAATAAAAATCACATACATTCTGGCAACTGAAGTAATTACTAATCCTTCACAGTGACAGTTATGTGTAGTCCTGTATTGCTAGAAACCAAAATAAATCAGTTCTCACACAGGTGAAGACAATCAAACACTGCATTCCTCTATTAAAGACTGACATTTGACTTGAAGCAGACAATAAACAATGAATTTCATCTACTCATGCTTAGTAATGATCTCTCGTAACATACTCTAATACTAGTTCACAAAAAGCCAACACTTAGTGATGGTGTTTTTTTAGTCTAGGTAGATTGATGTGTTCCATATCAGGACTATCTCAAAGGCTAGCAGAGAAAGCAAGTCTGATACGACAGATTTGGACAAATGTTATTTCAAACAAACAGCAAAAAGTTACCTTTATATGTTCTAACCAATGGGTCGATTCCAGACTTGACAACCAGTGTGATTCTTCCACATTAGGATAAACAATGTCCTTCAACTTCTTCAAAGATTCCCGCATGACATGAATATTATGAATGTCCAAGAAGAAAAGTTCTGCATTGGGATATGCATCTTCACTTTCATATCCACCCCCAGTTGCCTACAAACAAGAGATCTAAGTTTAACTTCACAGTAATATATACACTCTTGTAGCATCTTTTCACCAGAGCAAGGAGGGACTGAATTTTATTTATACTTTAGTTTGTAGTTGGGCAACATAGAATTTCAGTTGCTTGTTTAAAACCTCAGCCTCAGACACAAGCTTTGGAGAGGTAAATGCTGGAGAACAATATTCAGGAGCTTTCCTTTGTCTAAAAGGACAAAGTATATTAAGTATAGCATATGGCCAGAAAGACATTCAAGCTGCTCCAGCTGGCCTAGTTCCTTTCAAAACCACAAGAGAATAACCATGTAAGGGAAAATTAATTATTTTAGATTAACACTTAAAGATTGTTTGTACTGTTGGGTCTGGAGACCTTTGAATAGGATTGAACTAGCCAGGTAAGGGACAGTGGGCAGCGTCACATCAGTCAGGACTCAGACTGCTTTGAGAATAAAATTACATTTGTACCTTCCCCATTACTTTTGAGATTCAGGATGGAAATAGCTTTTCCTTGACTAACTGACATTACAATGTCAATATTTTTTCTTCATTTATGTTTAATCTTTGGTGGGAAAAGTGAACAAACTCATGATTCTGAATACACGAGAAATCAACTCACTTCCCAAACTGATTATAAAGGTCAAATTAAAACGTACAATACATCACACAAACCAGCAATTGCTCATAACATACTAGATCACCACTTCCGGGGAGTAAAATTGCTCATCTATTTGTTTCTGTACCAACTAGAACAAAATTCAGTCAAAACGAGTTGTCTGTTTCTTTACACCACTAATTCAAAAGAATGCAAATCTTTGTATCAGTGCCAACTTGCTACCAAAAAAATAATTAAATCATTCTTGTGTTTAAACTGTCGAGTTATTTACTACTAAAATTTGAACTTAAATTTAAATAGATAAAAAAGATAAAATGTTTGACCAAGTAAAATTAAATTCAGTTAAGAATAAGCTATGTTTTGTTTAAGAATTAAGTTCAAGAATCTTAGATTCTGCTTCTAAGAAAACTACTTGTAACATTAGAGTTTACTTTGAAGTAATTTTTCTAACATTAAATTTTATCACTGAAGCCTAAACATGTCTTTAAATCGTTAAGAAACAGAAGAGCCACATAAGTAGAAAGCCTGTTCTACTGCTGCTCTCTCTAAACATTTGATCACCACCACAGCAGAGGATGTGCCTGGTCACAAATGGAAGCGGAAAACCACACATATTTTAGGACACAGTACTGCTGATGAGGTTTTCCAAAGATAGCTGCAAAATCACAGCATTTCCTGCAGACAGTAAAAACATGCCATGCCATGAATTGTGATAAATAAATTTTGCCTTATTAAGCCATTACAGCCACCAACACAAGAGACAACAACCTGAAGCAGGGTATAGCCTTTCCTCGTTAGTACCACTAGCATTTCTGGACAGTAGCACAGTATCTCTATTCTATGCTCTCTGACCCCTTCCTCAGATGTGGGGGTACCCTCAGAGCTGCCAGGCTCTGCGCTAAATGAAGTGATGATTTTATTTTTCTCCTTCCTTTGAGTATTATGCTGTCCTGGTGAGGAATGATTGCAATTTTAGTATCAGGGCTGCTGCAGCTCTGACTGACTGTGTGGTCTTGAGCTATGTACAAAGAACACAGGAATGCACGAGTAGCATAGCTCAAGATTTTGCTTATACTAATCTTCACAGATGTTCAAGAAAACCTTTTTCAGTGCTGATCAACACTGGCTTGCACTCTGTATGTCACTGTCCCTCAGACCCAGAAACATACCCTATTGCTTTTACTGCTATAATTATTTCGTATTTAGACATGCCAGGAGTTAATTAAAACACATAGGTGAAATACACAGGCCATTTAAAAAAAGCCGAAAACTGTGCTTTATACTTCAGTAAGTATGTGTGTATAAAGTTTGACCATAATACATCTTTGAAACAAACAGCAAGAATTTGAGTTTGTTCCAAGAACTGGGGAATAAGTTAATGTAAGAATTGGCATTCCTTCCACAAGGCAAACAAAAGGATTACATTTTTTGTTCAGCCACAAAAATTCAGTGCACAGAGAATAATGCAATTTGTAGAGTAAAATGCAAGCGGTTGAGGCAGATCCTCAAAATACGAACCATCAGAGTAAAACCTAGCCAAACACCCCCTAGGATAGAGTGTCTGAGGGAGCGTATGTTATACACAGAAAAGCACCTTATTTCTTGCTTAAATAAACTACTTTCTCTGTTACAGAGAAGAAGACCATAAAGGTACAGATGTGTGTGTTTAACTTGCACAAAGCAAAACATTAACATTATTCTCCCTCTTGAATTTGAAACATATAAACCTCCTAGAGGCAAAGAAGTTTTAACATTTCATATTCCTGTCAGCACAAACACCGAAGGGGTCTCATTCCACTAAATTAGTGTTCATTTTGTGCCAAAAAACTTTCAGAATCTACAACTCCTTCTCCCCCAAACAAGCACACTTACTGTTTCACTACAATCTCAAACCCTCTTGAGCTCATATCTCTCGTGCTCTTTGCTGTGCAGACACACAACTTCACTCCTGAGAAAGAGTGAAGAGCACGTCCATCTCTGCTTGACGTTCAGTGGGTAAGGGACTACCCTAGATATGGAGGGAGTGAAGTTGGTACATTCTCACATGAAGAAAGAGTTAAACTAGTGTCCTTCATTGCCTCTCCCTAACTAGGCTTTTCATACAAACATGGAGCACATCCAGCCTGATGTGCTCTGTGCCAAATACGACACCGACACACCGTGACTGGCATTATCAGAGTATGCCTCAATGATCTGGTCCTCACCAGAGTTGAGGGGGGAACAGGGGGAATCTAGGCACAGGGACACCTTTTCTTCTTGAAAGGGTGGACCAGATGATCTTTCCAGGTCCCTTCCAGACTGGGCTGTTCTGTGATTCTGATCCCATTTAGGCTTTCATTGCAGAAGAAATGGTCACTCTGTCAGATGGAAACACTACTTCTGTTACTGCACTTACCAACTACAGGCACCTAGGGAAGAATAGATACCCAGGTATCCAAGATCCTACGCATGCTGCTGTTCAGAGTGCAAACCCCCACATTAACTTCTTCGTCACTTTATTTACTGGATGCCTGGATAGGTCTGAAGTGGTTTGTGTAATGGTTTGGAAGAACCAAAGGATGCCTATCAGTGGGCTTGGCTGTAGGTGTACAGCCTTTCCAGGACAGAATTTTCCCAGAGGATATGAAGCAGAGCTGTAGCATGCACAGAGGTGGCATGTCATTGCAACAGAAGACATGCTCTACAGCTCTGCCTACACCTACCTCTCACTGCAGAGTGTAGTCATATCTGATTTCAGTCCCGTGCTAGGATCTGTGCTTGGTTGGTAACAGACAGGGTAAAGCATGTTTGGAAATCCACATGTGGTCCTGAAACCCTGCTTATGACCTACTTCATGGACTCATGTCATTTCATGGCCTTGAGCCTCAGTATTTTGTTATGTAAATATACATTTTATTACGTAAATTTATCTACATTAAGACTACTACAGTTTCCAAAAACCTCCTCACAGCCAACTTCAAGCCGAGTCTCCTCCCCATCCACCTCCACCAGTAAGACTATTAAGCATCTGTTTACCTTGTTTGCAACTGCATTGACATTGGGCCTAGCATCATAGATGGTCAGTTTTGAGATTTGCCCGTTAGCCTCCCTGATGATATCAAGATATCTTTCATCATCTTTATTCCTCTTGCCACTCATTCCAACAAGGGGTTGACTGCAGCGCATAATAACAGCTTGAGTCTCTGGATGAATCCATGACAGAACCTAATCACATGTCAAGAACACATGACAAGAAATACTTTTTATTAAAAACCATAATTTAAATGTTATAGTTACATTCTTTTAAAAAGATAATACGAAAATTAACACTTTGTATCATATTTCTTCAAAAGATAATCCTCAGACATCTCAACTGCTTCACCTTAGTCTCAAAAAATTTAATAATAATAATAATAATCTTTAAAAGAGTTGATTCTTTTACATATTTAACTCTTATTCCAATTATACTCTACCTGTATAACCCAGTGTATTTTAATATTTTTCTACACCTCTTAGGTTGCACAGATAATTCTGAAAAGCAAACTGGAAACAAGCATAGGAATGCCTGCTGGAACTAAGAAACAATTCAGAAGAATGAACCCATTACAGAAACTAAGATACTCCAATTCTACAAGAACAACTTTTAAAGTACATTTTGTTCCTCAGCCCTCTTTACAGAGGAGGCACTGGAGCAGAGTGCACGCTGCCTTTGTTGTTCTGAGCCACGGGGGACTTACCACAAACAAGAGATAGTGAGCTGCCTTGGGAACAGGCTACAGCACAAGAGATTAAAGATAAACATCCCAAGAAGCAGGTAAAAACTCTGGCTTCATCATTGAAAAAATATTAAGAAATAGTATTCTCACCCAGTCTGTATGGAACTTATGGGTTACAGAGTTAAAAAAAGAAATCCTCAGAAAGTATTCACTCCTGCAATACAACCCTTAGTTTTAGACGTAGGAACGAGAACTGTCAGTGTGTGTGCGGGTGAGTATGATGGGTTATTTCCTGACGAGACTGAAGTTACTATTACAAGGAAATAACCCTCACTGTTCAGGCACACAAAAGCCCTGTCATGAATTCTCAGATGACAGAGAAGATACAGCTATGTTACAAGAACTATATGCACACACTACAGATTTGACATATATATTTATACACATTGTATATTATACATATACAGATATGTATTATACATACATATATGTACATAGTAAATGCATAATTTATAGGCCTAGCCTGTCAGTAAATACTAATAAATACTTATCATACTGAATTTTGCATCTGTTTGAAATTAACTGAGATTCAAGGCAGCTATCTGATACTAAGAATCTAGCACCTCTCCCAAGTTTGCCAAATTGAAATATTAGTTAAAACATTGTATTGTGACAGAAATTGCTATTTTCTATAGTGCTGAAAAGAGCCAATACATAAAAATTATCTTGCCTGAAAGAATTTTAGTTAGAGATATAGAGCCAAAAAGTCAAATGGTTTTATCCTAAATTGCACAACCCAATTGAAAGGGCTAAAAAAAACCCAAGAATTCACTACAGAGTGTTCTTTTAGGGCTAACTATTGAAACATGTTTGAAGGCCATGTGGTTTACTTACAGGAGGATAACATTTGCTATCACTTTTTATGTGCATCCAACAACAGTCAACCAAACTAGTACAGATGGCAGTCGAAGGCTTGTACTTCATTAAGAAAAGGGGATCTGCAACGCTGGCAGCAGTTACTAGAAAACGCAAGTTAAAACCAGCAAAGTTGGAATGGATGATTGTTGTGGGGGAAAAACGGAAGTGTGGCTTGGCTAAGACACTAGTTTCAAGCAGTAAAAACCACCAGCCAATCAAAACTATTTTGCTGTAACCATTTCCAAAAAAAGCATCCTCTGTGTCATATTCAGCAAAAAGTTGTTTGGACATGTACTTAAAAGTAGCTACACTATAAGGTAACTTTCATCATAATACTCACCGGGATTCTATTTCGGGACCTAAAGGCAGCAACTTTCTTGAGATCATCATCTGTTGCATTATATGGCACTACTAAGAGCGATGGATATGTGTCACACAGGCCGTAATGTTCATTAATAAAAGTCACTCGCCACCGTTCATTAGGCAGTCCCTAAAATGTAACACAAAGTTTTTTCACTGTATTTTTGGCTGTACAAATAGTAATTCCACTCTGGAATTTTACATAACATTATGGCCACATGGTGGCAACAACCTACCAATTTAACCTAACTACAGTCCTGGCTCAAAACAATAGAAGAAAAAAGATTACAAGACCACACAAAAAAGCTCCTTGCTGATTCACAGCCTTAAACAACTACATAGCTATCCATCTCATATATTCTTACATACACAATTCTATTCTTACAACAAGTTTCAAAACGACGATTAAAACTAGTAGATGTATTTATTTAACTGTGGGGTTGAGGAGAGAAATTTGCCTTCTCTTCTGCCTCAAAGCTCTGCCTGCTGAAAAGAGACTAACCTCCTGAGAAGACGGGGAGGAAGTATCATCTCAGCTTTTCTTCCCTCTAGCCTGATACTACCTTCAAGTTAAAAATAAGATCCAGGGTAGTTTTCTTACTGAGAAACAACAGCTTTTAGTTGCAGTCTGCTCAGTAAGGCATTTCACAAATTGCAGCCACGAAGTTGAGAAAGCCTGATAAGCCCTCCACACACACGCACACACAGCTGGGTTTGCGTGGGTGCATTTTGCCCTTTTTAGGTCTCAGACCTCTAAACCTTGAATGAAAAAAAACATGGAGGGGAAAAAAAATATCCAAGCAAGTCCTTATTGTTTGGTTTTGTTTTTTTTTAAAGTCATATTTAAAGCAAAAATAAATTGTTTAAAGAACATGTTTAAATTAAATATACCATCTTCTTTCATTGATATTTTTCAAAAATCACCTAGAAAGTAAGGTAGAATACTGACAGATGTACAAATAACTTCTGTAAAGCAACACTGCTTCTAAAATAAAATGCACTTTTTTTTCTTACTTCAGGAAGGAGACCAAATCAAATCTATATTTAGGACACTGTAGTTACGTATTTGGCACGTTCTCCCTGCCCCCTGCTCACTTAACAGTGGCACACTGTAAGAAGTATCAGTAAGTTACCTCACATAGCAAAGACTACCTTCCTATAACACTCTAATTGTTTAAAAGTTCCAGTGCTTTCTTTCTTTACTTCTTTCAAGTTTCATTTCCATCTTCCCCCATTCTCAGCTCCACCCCCAAAAAGGGCTGATAAGAGAAATGTACAAACAATAATTCCACTGTGTAAGGAGTCAGAGGTGAAAGCACCAGGCAACTGCAACTTAAATAACTCACTTGTCTCCTGTATTCAGACATTGGAGTGTACACCATCCATCCATTTTCAGAAAATTTTTCTTCATTTAAAAAGGCAAAAAAAAGCTGTAGGGTGAAAAAGAAGCTTATTACAAACTCACTGAAAGTGCAAAAATGAGGGCTCATCATCAGAGATATGCTAATGTCCACCACAAAATAGGACTGACTTTTCCATGCCAAGCCCATTCTCTCCATCTAAATCTGACATTTTTAAGACTGTAAAGCAAAGATCAAGAAGTAATAAACAATACAGATCTACTAATGACATAATGAAAGTGTGACAACAGTTAAAACAAGAAATGGTAAAGTAATAAAAATCACAAAGCTTAAACTGCTGGAATTTTTTACTGTCAGGCAGTTAAAAAGTTTTAGAAATTTTTATATCGGTTTATTTACCACATTTCATAACTTCAGCAAATAAACTACCATCTTCTCACCAAAATTTCTCCAGTAGGTACAGCTTCAATTACTGCATAAAATATTAGGTGCTAAATTGAAAGTGGAAAAGGGTTTTAATTGCTATTCATAGCATTAGGAAACAGTCTTCTTTCTGTACCTCCTCCTCGATTCTAACAGAAGTCAGGTTTACTGTAAGACTCTATGAAAATTAAAAGTTACAATTAAAAATGAAACAAAAGATGTTGTTAGCAGGTTAAACTACCTACTTTTCTATGGCTTTGTTGCTCACTCTTGAGAATCATTTATACAAGACAGCGTCCTCACCCAGGATTCTGACAATTTCCTCATACCTTTCCGCTTCCTTCTCCTTCCAACCAGCTCCCAATGGGCTGTATTATCTAACTAACCTCTTTTTTCCGTGGCTTGTCTTTGGTTTATGATGAAAGCAAAAGTAATGTTTATTTTAGGAATCTCCTTCATTGAGAAAATTGATTTTGGTGGCTTACAAATTCTTTGGATGCCAACTGGAGCATGAACCTAAACTGGTTCAAAAAACAGAAAAGGCAGAAGAGAATGTGCTGTCCTGAGCTAACTGAGCAACAGCAGCCAGAGCAGAAAGCATTCAAGAGCCCATCAGAGCTCATTTGTAACAAAAAACCCAAGAGTTTCCTAGCTATTCAAAGACATTAGAAGAAGAAATTGAATGCTAAACTCAACATCCCAAATCTAAATCATTTTCAGGGGCATAGGCCTGAACTAAGCAGAAATTCAGAAAACCTGGCAAGCAAGAAAAAAAAAAAATACTCATGATTCTAAGGTGTCACGATTAGGTCTACAAAGGTAAAGCCACCCTGAATTCCTAAGTGCACCATAGGCCTAGATGGAGCTTTCTTTAGATCTTAGGACGGCAGACACTAACGGCTCAAGGCAATTCTGTTTAGCTAATACACTACAATTGTTTAAACAGTAAACAGCTCTGATCAAAACTGAACCCTTCCAAAAAGAGAAGGTTTTTTCCTCGTGTATTTCAAATAAACAAGTCTTTTAAAAGGACCTTGCTGCTCCCACTAGAATTTTAGATTAGTGGGAAATTTTTGGAAATTTAGAAACTGGAATTTTAAATTAAATTGGTATTTTAGAGCAAGTACATTCATTGGCAAGTTCGCAAATTGCAAACTTGCCAACGCAAATTGCAAAAATGCATTTTCAATTTGTGTTTTCTTAACGTTTTCACCATTTTTAAAAGTTAGGCCTTCAGTGTAAATAAATATTACAGATTCTTTTGACTAAGTAAACGGCTATCAAGTGGCATGGAGGCAGAGATAAAGACTGGAAAAGGAATGAGGTGGACATCAACCACATCAGAAAAAAAACCAATCTATTACAAGTACATGCAAGTATCAGAAGCTAAACAGAAAAACTGGAAAAGGTTGGCTGTTTAACTGCAAACCAGGAATAAAGCAAAACAGGAATAACACTACCTAAAGTACTAGATGCAACTGATTTGCCAAACTATTAATAAACAGCTACATGCAAGTACCATCCCCTCCTCCCCAAAGGAATTTGCCATATCCTGAAGAGCAACTATGCTAAGAAATCACCAAGGAACCAAAGAGACAAAGGAGAATCTTGTAACAGGAGGAAACAGAAACACTGGAATCCTAACAGATCACTTAAAAGATGTCTCAAAAGGCAGGAATATGTTATTTATCTAAGTTGCTACTTACTGCAAGTTTCCTGGTAAGAACTTAGAAACTACCCAGCTTAAGCCTTGATAAGTAAAATACATGAGTTTATTATAGGGCACTGTCACAGCTGTTACACTGAAGATTTTACACAAAAAAAAAAGAAAGTGATGATCCAAACTAGAAATAAACAAATGCAACTGTGCTGCTCATGTCACCCACAAAACAATCCACAAGAAATCAGATGGAAAGTGTATTTTGTTTTCACATTAAAAAAACAACAGGGTTAAATTTACTATGTATAAGGAGGGGATAGACAGAATCCTTTCCAAAAGAACAATATCCTACCACATACAGCATGTTTCATTTCACACACTTAGCTACAGCAGCTACAAATGCTTTCAAGTCACACAACCCACAACTATTAAAGCTGACAATTAAGCTTCACCAGTTCTGTTGACATTCCAGGTAGTGCAAATTCTTCCTGTATTGCTCAAGAAAAGAATCATGAGTAGCATGGATTAACCAGCAAATATCTGAAGACTAACAAATGATCGCACACGTGTATGGAGCAAAGTTTGGACTTAGATCTTTATATGAGCTATTTAGAGAAAACTCTTCAAAATATACTCCAAATACAGTATTTAAAAATGAACAGTATCTAAAAACCTGAAGACTAAAAATTATTTTTCTTCTGCAAGAGTTTACTAAATTATACCAAAAATGTATATACACAGATTTATATTTGCACACTGTACAGAGTATACACTTAATCTGGTTACTACTAAAACTCTTACTTAACAAAAGTAAACTTAACTTCCTTACAAAAGATATTCAAGATCTGAAACCCACCCCCACCACCTCTAACAGCCTTTCACTTCAGAGTTGAAATATCAAGTCTTGAAATATTCTATGAAGATGGCCTGAACTAGGCCTGTTCAGGCTAAATGCTACAGTCTGAAATACAGCAACATCCCCACCAGACCTTAGGCCCATTTTCACCACAAAATACACAAAGGAATATATATAAAGCCCTTTCAAAGAGTAAAAATGCTTCCTTTTCCACTGTGACAATTGTAGCATGGTTCCATTCAACAATATACCATTTAAAGTAATTTCTCAACTTAAGATTTTTCATACATTCACCTCTACTTAAGCAGCTCCTCAGAACAAAGTAAAATTTGCATCCCTCTCTGTATTCCAGCATGACACTGCAGAAAAGTCAGAGTAGAAGAACATGCATTTAAAACACTCTGCATCATTTATACTAATTTCATACAGTTCTGTTTAATTTCAAACTAGAGTTTAACTTCAGTGTAACCACCAATCCACATTTATAATCATTTTATTACTAAGAATCATATATGTAAGCAAACTCAAGAGAGAAGGTTGGATACAATTTCATTTTTTTGCTTGTGTCAGGACAAGCCATATTTAGCATACATTTGTACATTCCTCATTATCACATTTTGTTTCTAATAAATATAAATAATGTGAAGTAATTTCTATTGAATATCTTTTTTTTTTAATTGCACCTTTTATTACTCTGATGCGCTAAAATTGACAAACCCCATCATAGTGAACAAATCAATGCAATAAACACACATATAGATCCCAGAAGATTTTGTTACAGATGCTTTGCATCTGCACTAAACACCCACATTTTTCCACTTTTGCCCTCAATAACCCAAACTTACAAATTAAAAGCAGCATGTTTTTATATCTTGATTAACTTAAAATTGCCAAAGCTTTCATATCACAGTGCACATAATCTGAATGCAATTGTACAGTGCAGCAGGCAAATGGGACAGAAGAAGAAATGACACCATTTACAATATATTCTGCCTATCTCATATCAATTGACATAAGATTTAAGAGGTAATTTCTCAGTGAAAATACATGGCTTAGCTTTTTGTGGATACAGGTTCCTTCATATTAGTGTCTCACACACACCTCTCTAACAGCAGGACAGAAATGGAGAAGTCACTTCAGTGCCCCTAAGCCCCTAAGCATTTAATGTGGACCAGTTTGGAAGATATTTGTATCCTTCAGAGTGCAAAGGGCAGAGGAAGGTTGGAGAAGAAAACTACATGACCAGCTATAGACTACAGATCTGCTGTGAAATTCCTATCCTCCACATTCTATGCAGAGGCTTTAATTAGCTGTTGCAAAAATCTTAACTAATATATTGTAAGTCTTACTTGTTTTTACCAACTACAGGTATTAAATCAGAAGCCTTGCACCCTATAAGTTTTCCGAGTGGTGATTTATTGTATTTTTATCTTTATTTCATACCTCTTTAATACCTTCCTTGATTTCCTCTTTCTATTTCCTATGGCAGCTGAAAAGAATTTCGAACTCATTTTTGGCTGACAGACTAATAAGAATTGATGGGCTTCCATGAGTCATATAGCACTAATCTCCATCAAACTTAGGACAGATACGGTCAGTAATAATGGAAGTGACTGCAAACTATCCCACTTCAAATCCATGACGCAAGATAAAACCAGTAATCAATGTAATTTAAGGTGAATCTACACTTTATTCAAGTGACTTTTGGCTAGCTGGTCTCAGTGCTGAGAGGAGCGAGGCCAGCTCTTAAAACACTCCATAGTCTAAAAGCAGAAGATTGCTGCTTCAGTTGAAGCAGAAGGCTACTCTTTCATTTTAAAAAAGGCTTTCAAACCTTGTAACATTTTTGGTAAGGTATTTTTTATGCTTCACCATGCAAATAATTCTGTTGACTTTCTTGCAGGTGCTAAGCTCTGTGTGTTTCAACACACAGAGTCTCTTTCAGCACTCCTACAGACCAAGTGCTTGGAATTCATCATTACTATTTTGAACACAAAAACAATATGCAATATACCAGTTGCTCACAACACAATGTAGTTCTGCAAGATAAAGGAGAGAGCAGCTGCAATTGACAATACAGTTTGGCAAGCAGCCTATTTACAAATATATATTTGCTCTATTTATGGAATCATAGTATATAAATATATGCTCATGTACAAGTAGAACATGTAACATATATATAATTTAATAAATATTTGACCAATCTTTATGCATTACAAAAGAAGAGAACAGAAAAACTAGAACATGTTACACAAAGCAAAGAAAGTAAGTTGTTTTTTTTCTATTTCTAACTTACCGGTTTATACTTTTCACATAATACAAATCACTAAGCTTTTACTCAGTGAAAAGGCTGACAGTTTCTCAGTGTGTTTAAAAGTAAAGACATAATTATCCTTGCCTTTAATATGCCATTACTACAACTCAGCCATTTACATCTTACCTGTTCATTGAAAAACTAAGATCAGACATTGCAGTATTTACATAATTAACTCCAGATCATTTGCAAATCTGGTAACCTTACCCCATTACTGCACTGAGACTGACATAAGTCATTCAGAATGAAGCCTCAAGCCAAGATGCTTTTTGCAAAATCAAGTACTCCATCAGACAGGTACCTACTCCAGGACTCACTACCACCTAAAATCATCTTTGTAGATCCAGTAGTAACACTGGCATGATCTGACTCTCAGAGATTTTTACATGACTAGAATAATCAGCTACATCAGGAGCGGGAGAAGTCAGACAGCATGACTACCAGCATCTCCCATCAAAACTCGCATTCCCACAGAGCTATCATGGTTAGAAATAAATAAGTATCATGCAGGTATTATGGTGGTGAATAATCTTATAAAAAATGATGATGTGTAGTTTCAAGATAAGATCAGGAAGTGAAGCAGCTGCTATGCAGAAACTAAACTACAGAGACTAAATATATCTTATCTTTCGTGGGGTACTACAAACACTTAACTTTGAGTGGATTGGGTTTTGGGGGTTTCCAATTTTCTTTCAATTAGCA
>JAOTQQ010000063.1:8369330-8408284 GCA_026546715.1 Gallinago undulata | reverse complement strand
TTCCGTATCTTATAAAGAAAACCTGACATTGTGTTTAAAACTGCAATTTTGAGTGATACAGTTTATCAGTACAAAAATCACACCCCTCCGCAAAAAAAAAGAAAAAAAAGAAAAAAAAAAAGGGGGAACTCATTTTAAATTGAAAAATGCTTTTGAATGTGGCAGGGCCGGTGTGACCCTGTCATACACGAGGTATTGCTTCCTTTCTGAGTCTCCAGCAGATTCAGCTTTCTCCAAACACTGAACGAGAGGGGTCCTGAGCTAATTTCAGAGCAATGCCAACAATTTAAATGAAAAGATATTAGCAATCAACATTAAATCTTCGTTCTTTCAAACTACCCTCCACAGAAAAACTAGTGCCAACACTGGAGACTGATGTTTTCACTATAAAATTTAGAAGATTAAGAGAAGACATTTGCAGTTTTTCCTTCCTTGCGGTATCTTACATACTACAAAACTTACATTAGAGTTAACCTTCTCTATATTGCTATGTTAACTTGTGAACATTCAGTATTTGTTCAGACGACTTTCCTTGATTTATAGAAGCTTAAGTTTTCTAATAACTAGGTATTTATAAAGTAAAAAGTGTATTTACCCAGAAGCTGGTTTAAAAGTGTTTTCCATATGAATTGGGTTTTGTTCATATTTTAAGTGGGAAATACCAGGGAGACAAAGGCACAGCAGCCCCCGTTTTTCTATGTCAGCACAGAAAGCGGCTTTAACTAGAGCTCACACAAATTTAAATTAAGGCTGCACCAAGCATGAGAGACAAGTGAGCATAAACAAGCCCTAGGAAAGCGACTTTTAAAAGATGTGGCAACCCTGACTAAATCTGCACTGCAAAATGGAAATGTTGACTGCAGCAGGTAGAGGCACACCCAAGCGAGCTGTTGACCTTGCATCCACAGCTGCTCCACCAGCCACCACACAGAAAGACAAGCTTCAGAAGAGGTCACACCAGCCTACCCAGGATCCTGGGCACTCACCTTGGTGCCAACCCACTGCCTAAGCTCGTAAGAGCAAAAGCTCATTTGGACATTCCTTATGTCTTGCAATATTACCTCTGATTGTAGCGTACTTGTGTTGCTCACACAGGGAACAGTATGAAATGTTTTAAAAGCCTTCTGTTTCCTCCCTTGCTTTCTGTATTATTTCCTCCCTTACCGCACATTCACTAAGTTTTGGCTGAACTGTAGCATTACAAGAGGCGAGTTACCATTCTGAAAGAATCATCTCACTCCAAAACACTGACTATAACTTTTCTAAACCTCAGTGTAAATTAAAATGAATGAGCAAAAATCCTTTCAGACTGTCAGAAGAATGTCTCTTTGAAGAACCTGCCGATCCAGGGGAACAGAGCTCACCTCCCCTCCACGCTGCTGCTTCAAACAAATGCCATGCCTGGGCAGCTCTTGCAGCACACCTCTGGATGCATGTTTACTTCGTGTAAAATTTCCCCAGCCCTCTGCAGGGCTGATTGCTTTAAACAAAGCGATAACAGATCCACTCACTAACTTCAATTTCTATAGAATATTTCATTACAGAACTACAACCAACTAAGTTTCATTTCCTGCACTTCAATTATGCAAATTAGACTTATTCAGAGCTAATTAAGTTGAATAAATACATATTGAAGGTAAGGTGTTATCTGTCATATTATTTTTCTTTTAATCCATCAAACATTTTCACTAAAATCAATAAAAGTTATTTCATCAGTATATAACTGGAAGAAGTCTTTAAATGCTACCTAAATTTTGCTTTGAAATCCAATCACACTTTAAAAACCCAAATACTGACAAGCACATTTATAACCACCCACATTTCCCTGAATTCTATAAGTAGAATATGGTCAAGTAATTAAACTTTACATTATAGAACACCCATTAGACAGCATTTAGAACAGTGTCCACTTTTGGACCTCAATACAAGACAGGCATTGACAAAACTGCAGCAAATCCAGCAGAGGGTCACCAGGAGGACCAGGACCTGAAGCATTTGCACTATAATGAGAGGCTGAGGGAGCTGGAAATCCCAGCTTCAGTGGCACCTCACAGCTACCCACAAGTATGTTTGAGGTGGTTACTGAGAAGACAGCCAGGGTCCTCAAAGTGGTGAGTTATGAGAGGACAAGAGACTACAGAAACCAAACCAAACTAGATTCCAGCCTGATTTTAGAAACAAAAACCTCATAACCTACTTTTGCACTCTTAAGAGCAGTCAGGCAGTGAAAACAGGGCCCAGGGAGGTTGCAGTCTCCATCCTCAAAGGTTTTTAAGACCCAAGTGACTAAAGCTTTGAGCAACTGGGTCTGATCCTGCTTCAAGCACAGGGTTGAACTACAGACCTCCTGAAGTCCCTTCCAACCTGAATTACTCTATGCTTCTGTGATTGTCAGGCAAGAGACAAGGTTAAATTCTCATCCCACAAACAATGACACACCCTTAAAAATTGGACTCCACTATATTAAAAGAGCAAACAAGTTTTTCAAAAATATTTAAAATTAGCACAAAATATTTCCTTTTATAACATTATTTCTTTTCTGTCAAATTGTAAAAGCAGCTTCTGGCAACCTCCCAAAGTAATATTGCCATGAACAATTCAAAAACATACTCCATCATAGTCTTAAAATAGCTACAACTTTCTCATTATCACTGAGCAGCAGTAGTCCTTCCACACAGGGAAAAATCTTGCAAGTAGTTTTCCACTGTAAACGCATTTTATTCTCCAGTATCACCCATATGTATTTCCATAGAAAACTCACGCTTGTTAGCAGCTCAACAGAAGTACAATTACTCTGCAAATTTAAAACAAATCAGACAACTTTGTTTATGATATTTTGCAGTTACAAACTGTTGAACATTCTTCCCTGAATCTAGAATAGCAAGGAGACAAAGCAATTTTACTGGATTTAACTTGAACTAATAAACAAAGCTTTGTTAAAGTCACCAGAACTTAATATAGTAACACTACCAAGAAATGTAGGCTCCAATGATCTTACAATAACAATTAAACTACTTGGGATTTGTATTTTCATTAAAGATGGTATTTATACTTGTGCTTCCTAGGATTCATAGGAATGGAGGCACAAAAACATTCGAAAGGGTAAGCACTAAAGGCCAGCTTTTAAGAAGTCAATACAAGGATCCTACCTACTCTGTACGAATAAATGCTGACAGACACAGGCATACGCCCACACAGAAAATCTAAATAAACTTTAAAACATGTAAATGAGCTTTTGAGATATAAGGAACCTAAAATGACCAGATATTCTTTCCTTAAGGTTTCTCACTGCCAACAGGTTAGAGAATGTGTGCAGCGCAGCTTGGGAAGACCATCAAGACTCTTATAAACCACATTTAGATTGACAACAGCCTGGTGAAATTAGTCCTCATTGTTTATGGTCCAGGAACAAATTAAAGCTCATTCAGCATTTTGCCGGTCCTTTTAAGACTTCATCTTCACATCAGAATCACACCAAATAATTTGTAACTATTGTATAACTAAGCAAATCTAAAATCTTTATACATATAACGAACTAATTTATGCCCAAACACAACATAATCTGCATCTGCCAAAGGATTATTACCACAAACACCTGAGACCAAATAAACTCCAAGTAAATTGTGAGCACCATTTCCAGATATTTAATGGTTTTGACTCTCCATCACTGAATTAAAACTTTGGAAAAAACATTTTTAAGTTTGTATCTATATCAATCATTTGGAGCAAGAACAATTTGGCGAACACGATGAAAAATTAATTTTTTAATTTTGTATAGTTATGTTCAATGTGTTAATCTGGAAAGACAGAGGAAACTAAACTGCTAAATCACCATACACAGAAGACATTTAGAAAATATACTGAATAAGAGGTAAACTTGATGAAAATACATCGGTAGCAAAGATTATTATAGCTGAAACACTTGCTTTGTATGTAAAGTAATATACACATATCCAAAAAAAAAAAAAGGGCAACTGGATAAGCGTGGGAATTATTTGCTTGTAACAGAATCAGATCTACCAATACAGTGAAAATGAACAACAAAAAGTTCAACTGAACATTTTTTAGAAGCATGCCAATTTCTGTCACACATCAATAACCATGACACAGGATAACTCCAAAGTTCTCAAATCCTGCTCCAGATAATGATTTGGGCAAGAATGAAAAAAATCTTGGCCTGTCCAAAAAATAGTTACAAAATTTACTAAGTCCCTTCATTTGCTGTCATAGTAATGCAGAAAACAATTAGAGCACTTCTAAAAAGAGTTACAGTTACAATCGGACAACTATATGACACTTAAAAGCAATCAGTGCAGCGGGTTAATCATGTAAGATCTGCAAGGCATCTGTCCGTCCAGATAAATAAGAAGTTATTTTCATAGTTAGACTTGATACCGAATAAGGAATTATTTCAAAGAGAAGAAAAACATATGTATATACATATTAGTGAATAATTTTTCACTGTGTTTGAGAGGTAAGTCTAAGTTAGTGCAGGTATAGAGAAAAAGCTGCTTGCACCTTCATTTAAACAGAAGATGGAGAAAATGAAAAAGCATGTTTATAATGCCAAGGTATACTGGTGTTATACAAAGATCGTAGAGTTTTATTTGGTACAGTAACAACCTTCAGAGCCAGTATGAATATACTGCCTTGTGTCTCCCATAATAAAATTAAAAGCATAAAATACAGAATCCTAAAAACAAACCCACATCTGTCAGCACCACAACTGCACAGAAGAGATAACACATAATACAAAGGTTTTCAGAAATAACATATAGAATAGAACAGAACTCTAGAAATTTCTAAGATAGTAGCAAAATTAAACTAAGACTACCATGAAGGGAGAAATAAAAAAAAAAAAGTATTTCATTTTTAGCATTAAAAAGAAAGGAACATAAATCCTGTTAAAACAAAACAAAACACAATTAGAAAAAGCAACAGTCCTGAAGGGTCAAGCCAACAACAGCATCTAAGTTACCACATCACAGCATCACTGAAATAATCATCAGCATCTTTAATACTAGTAAATGAGTATTTCATATAATGAATTGAAAAGCAGTCATTCATTTCATTAAAGGTTAATAAAATTTCAGAATTAGATCAAAAGATATACAGAGATACAAAACAAGTCACAAGAAATATCCACAGCAATAAAGGCAGTTTTCCAGACATCAGCTGCCATAACCCAAGAGCATCAATCAACCAAAAAGAAACAGAGATCGAAGTGCCACAACCACCTAATCAAGTCCACAGAAATAAAAACATATCTTTTATACTCATTTACCCAGTTATATTTTAGCACAAAATAACTATACTCAGTAACAGAAACAAAAATAAGGTAGAAGTCTCTAAAGTTTAACAAAAAATAAATAGCATAAGAGAGCATTCCAAACAGACACAGTAAAAAACAAAAAACAAAAAAGACCACCAAAAAAATCTACACCATATAAACACTTGCTCATATTTAATTCCAAAGGAAATAAAGAAACCCATAAAAACTACCTGCAACAGTGAGAGACACCAATGCAGGAGGCTTTTAGAAACAATTTTATTATTATTTTTAATTTTTTTATTTTTAAAAATTATTTACTTTTTAATCTTCAAAAGAATGATGTTGCTCATGCTCCCTGACCTGATGCATTTAGACTACTTAACTAAAAAACAGATTTTATAATTTTCAAGTCATACAGTATTGACATCAAAAACATGCCCAGAGCAATGCCAATTCAGACATCATAGTTACATGTATTTAATTGTGGCCAGTAGCAATTACCTGTCACTTGTTATGCAACTGATGGCAAGCAGAAGGAAAGGAGAACTGACTTACTTGTGGGATGTAAGTATCATTTAAACAGGAAAAGGAAGAGGCTCTATTAAACCACTTAGGAGAGCATTTATGATGTCTCACCATCAGAGTTCAAGGGCAAATCACACCTATGATGTACACCAACAGACCACCTCTGCAAGTCGTAAACTTCTACCAGCACTTACTCCAGAGGGGATCTTTGGAGTCAACATATATTGAGAGATCATGGAATCTCCGATTTCTTGTTTACCATCACAGTTACAGGGTTTAAAATCTTTTCAAGTGTAACCTCTTAGTAGTGGAGTCTACAGCCCTTACCTTTCCTAAAGTGGATCGTCGTGATCTGAGAGCGGGTCTTCTCTCTTAAGGTCTAAGTTATACTCCCCATTCACACATAATCACTAAAACTACATTTTCCAGGGAAACCATATGAGCTTTCAAGACTCTTTCAAAGCCTTCTCAATTCAAGCCATAACTAGAACACAAAAGACACATCAGCAGCACAAGCCTCAACGGGATACTGTGGATGCAGAATGCATTCTAGTATTTACCCTTCTGCACTGAAGTTTCTAAGTCAGGTAATCAAATCCAGTAATGCATTATAAAAAATTTCTGTATCCTACAAAAAAAGTATCGCTTAGAAAAAAAACACTTGCAGTCTGGAGCTACCTGTCTGCTAAATATCAGTTCTCCACCAGGCTTCTTCTCTTCAAGAAAAACATACTCCAGAATCCCTCCTATTGCCACTTCTCTGCTAGACTGTGAACGGCAGCTGTACAACTCCACACGGGCTGCTGAATTAGTTTGCTAAGAATCAGAAATGCTCCTCTCCCAGAAAAAGCATTCTCTTGTTCCCTAATGTGCCCTGTGTTTGAAAGGGCAAGTCATTGTCCCCAAAGGACTCAATATGAACAAGAGCGAATGACAAAAGTTCACAACAGTCAAGTGACTGCTAATTCAGCAAACAAATTACAAGTGCTCCAGCTGCCTGCCCACTCCTATTTTATAGGCTCGTTATACCAGGTAGTTTTGAAATGAGATTTTGTTCACTTTTGAAGTGAACAAAATAATATTCTGACAATGATGTTCTACAAATGGCAGCAAGTAGCAACAGCTTGGCAGAAAGTCTGGCAAATACTTTCTCAGTGTCACCAAATCCTGTACACTTTTGTGTATATATTTCTTTAAAAAAAAAAAAATATATATATATAATGTGGCTTGTACATGGAAGCCAGGTACTGAATAAATAATAGCTGGAGGAGTAAAAAAATCTTCACTTCTATCTTGACTGATATTTCTACTGTCTTCATTTGAAGGTTTTCTTTTACTGTCTGAAATTCTCATGGAATTTGACTCCCACCCTATTTTCAAAGTAAATGACAACTTCCAACAAGATCCACAGAAAAGTTTGCAATATTACTTTTTCTAATTATCAACCCCATTGCTTCCTCCTTTCAAATTATATTGAAAATGTAGCTTAGGGTGATATGCCTGGCTTTTATCCTTTCTCGTTAGAGAATTACAAGCTCTCTCACAAGGAGAGATGATACAACAGGGCACTTGCCATCATGGACACTAAGTAACTTATCTGCTGATGGAGTCTGATCTGTTCGTTAGGTATTTCTCATGCTTTGTATCACAGTAACAAGGAAAAGCAGCCACCTGCTTCAAAGGTAATAAATATAATTATTTGCCAAGCAATTGTCAGAGGTCTATTCCTTGTAATTTATGCTAACAACTATTTCTGTCCACTTGTACTCACTTATTGCATCGTCTGTATTTGTTCTATACATAGTATCTTCCTGTTGCCATGATTATCTTTTTCCTGACTTCGTTAATATTTACGTTGGTAACTGAGTTCTAAAGTGGAAGTTCAGTCATGTGAGTGGATCAAAGAACGTTGTAGATTTCCCTCTATGCATATACAGCAAGGACCTGCTAAATCTAGCTAGATTAGGTGGCATGACAGGAGCGAGTGGGTTTTTTTTAGGAACCATACATCACCTTACCTCTAGAATCAGCATTAGATCTGTAGGAAACCTATGCCTGCAGGCTGATCCGTGGCTTTCTAAACCCACCCAGTCTATTTTCTCTACTCTGCATCCCCTACAGGGAATATATACCTCCCACATTGTCAAAAGCTGATGCGGTTGACAGGAAAGCCTATGGGATAGCAAATACAGCTTCAAAGTTTTCTATTAAGAAAGCCTTCAGTTGCTCTCTGCTCATTCCTCTTGAAAGATATCCCCTTAGGCCACTGTAGTTCTATGGCTAAAGATTTAACTGATGATTCCACAAGAGAAATGAAAATTGTATAAAAAAAAAGACACTGTAACAGTTAAAATGACATCCCCTGCTCAGGCTTTCCTCCAGCTTGCCTTTGAGAACACGTACAACCGATGCATCAGATCCCTCCTCCTTCATTTACTCTGTTTAATTCCTTCTTCTGGTACATAAATCACTTCTCTGAATACACATAATACCATTGGAGAAAGTACCATTCTCAGTCTGTCTGTGTTTAAAAAGGAGTAAGGACTATGACAAAGTCATCCACAAACTGTTCTTTGCTTCAGTCCCTACAAAAGGAGAGATTGGGACTGTCCTGTCTAACCCATTCATGAGGCAGCAGCGTGCTTTGGGGTGTGCTCTCTTCTCAAGTAACAGGCAGGTACTTTGCCGGTCACAGAAAGTTTGATGCTTCTGTGTTCCCCATCTGCCCATGTACGTTATGCATTAACGGGTCCAGTCACATCACCCAGAGTTTCTGGCACACAGCCCTTCCGTTCGTTATATGCAGCAACCCAGCACAGAGGTTGTGCACCAATTACTTAGATTTTGTTGAAAAACACACATCCCATCCTACAGAAAACTATAACCTAGTCTACTTGAAAACACTTACTTTTGTTTTCTCTTGCTCAGAAGCCTCCAGGTTTAATAAGTCATCTCAGTTGTAGAAAATACAGTGACGCCCACTTCAGTGTGAGATGAGAGGACAACAGTGTGTTCATTCCTTCACCTTTCAAACAACATTTGACTTTTGTGCTGTAGCTGGACCCTGGCAGGAATGGAAGAGGTAGGAAGACATCGTTAGCTCTGCTAGCATGTTTCAACTGACATTACTTTTTTAGAAAACTTCAGAAAGGAAGCAAAACCCCAGAATAGTTGCTACTAAAAACACTATGGAGAAAGGAAACAAACAGTGCTAGTTCTTTTTATGTTTTATCTTGTGCCAGGAGGTTTTGCATCAAGTAGTTGGAATTAAGTGGAAGTCTCTTCTAAAAGACACACTTTTGAAATGTTTCTAATGTGTAAAACTTAATGCAGACTCTTAACCATGCTTATGTTCCCCATACATATTTGGGCATCTTACAGCACACAGTTAAGCACCTCCTCTCTCATCCCTTCCCAAAGAATACTGCCATTTTTCTATTTCTTTTCCCAAATACATTCAGGGATGACTTTCACGCGAAAGCTGCTACGTAACTTTGTGATGTCAGAAGAGACAGACCATGAAACAAAACTTATTTTCACCTGATTCAAGTTCTTAAAAAAATTAGTATGTTTCACTGAATTATTAGAGTTGGAAGGGACTGTAGAGATCATCTAGTCCAACTCCCCTGGCTGAAAAGAACACACACGATATTAAAGATTTTTAAAGATTTATAGTTACTTCTCATTAAATTAGGCTTGCATTCTAAATTAACTATTGTTAAGATTGTAACTCCCCATATGAGGAATACATTAACACTAGAGTTTGCTCTACCTCAACGATGCTACAAGCCCATTTCTCCGGCAAGTGCATCTTTTGGAATTTTCCTTCTGACCAAGCACAGAATAATGAACAGTGCAAGAAGGGGAAATTCTGCGTTTTATTGAAAACACCACATCTCATCTCTTGTGGTGTTCGCCAAACAAAGCTACATACAGGCCCAAAAGTTCTGTGTTTTAAGGCTCGTTGCACTTACCAGCTTTGTTAATAACTGTACAGCCTAACTTTTTTAACCACCTAAACCACAAATTAACATTAAAAAGAAAACTTCAGCACAGTGCTGATCCTGTACCATGAGATATCTGCCCTTCAAATCTGGTTAATGATAAACAAATATATGACTACCAGCAAGCAACAAGAACAATACGGCCCCAAAACAGGCATTATGCACTAAAGCCAAAGTACCTTTCAAACATATATAGTTTTCATTAGTACCTCTCATGGCAAGTCAGTCTAAAGGCCAACTGCAAAACACTTAACATCTACACAGTTTTAAAACTGGATTTTCCCATGTTGCTTTCTATAGTACCAAGAAAAATGAGGCTTTCTGTGAAAAGAAAAAAAGCTAGTACATGTACACCTGAAAAAAAAAACCCAAACCAAACAATCAAAATCCACCAATTGCACCAAGTAGGAATTATGTTTTCTGACTGCCACACCACAAAGACCAGCAAACACAAACAGTCACTCATCTTCAAGAGTCATTTCTTGTTCTAAATCGACTAAAAACACGCTGAAATGGAAGGTTTCAGCTTTTCACCTGTGAACACAGAAAGTAGTCACATGCTACAGCACAAAATTTAAGCCAGTCAGAAACGAACAGTACAGTGGCTTAAAAGTCTGAAAGCGAATAAAGAGCGCTGGGATCATTTTCATATCACAGGAGAGCATTTCTTTTTACAGGAAAGGTAAAAATTACAGTTCAAAGGTGGCTGCGCTAAGCCACGACGCTGGGCTATGCGCTTCGGCGACGTCTCGCCTTCAGATTGATTCAGCGCATCAGGGCGTGAGTCAGGAGAAGCCGGAGCCCGAGAGCAACAACACAGCCCCGCAGCCGAGCCCCGCCGGCCGCCGCCACAGGTGACTGCCGGCAGGGCGGTCCGCCGGGGATGCGGGGCTCCCAAAAGCGCTCAGGACGGTAAGGGGGAGCCCTCACAATAACCTCCAGCCATCCCCAGACCACCCCGTGAGGTGAAGAGGCAAGCGACGGGGGACGCGCCGTGCCCTGAGGGAGAGGGGCCGGGTCGGGCCGGCGCGAAGGCCCGGGCCGGCACCAGCCCTCGCCTGGGCAGACTGAGGTGGGGGTGGACGGGAGGAGCGGATCCCTCGGGGCGAGGAGGGCCTGAGGGTGCGGGGATAGGGCCGTAGCCTGCCGGGGCAACCCCGCTGCCCAGCCCGGGCCCCGCCGAGACTCACCGGGACGCGGCCGCCCTCGCCGTGGCGGGCCCGAGTGCGGCACCCGGCGCTCCCCGCCCCGCGCGGGCCCACCGCGCCCGCTCACGTGACAGGCCGGCGCCCGCTCCACCCCGCGGGATGGGGGAATGCCCCGGTGCCTGCCGGGAGGTGTAGTTCTCGCGACTGCGGGGCCTGCCGGGAGGTGTAGTCCTGGGGGCGGGAAACAGCCGCCTGAGGCGCTGAGGGGAAGCTGTCAGACACCCCAGCAGCCCAAGCCTTCCAGATGCCCCCTGACCACCACTAATAACTGCTAAGAAGTAAAAGACTTGGTGATGTGGATGCCAGGAGGATTATTCAGTAAAGACTAGCTAGAAAAGTTACTGATGCAGTTTTTAAGTCTTGCTTTCGTTGATTCCAGTGTGGTATATTCCAACTGTAAATCATCATAATACATATAGGTACCCCTTTATTCATCTACATATACGTGTTTGTATACACACAGAGGATCCTTCTTATTTGATCATTCATTCAAGGTTTCATTCAGATCACATTTTAAAGTTTTTTTTTTTTTTTTCTGACATGAAACCTAGAAAGATGTAAATTTTTTTTGCCTTAGTCATTTCTGACACTTAATGGCTCAGATCACTAAAAGTGCTCCTCACAAATTCTCTCATGAATTTCTTTCTATCAGTTTTGTCCTAGATCTTTCCCAGCCTGGCTTATGCCCCTTGCATTTTTTTAAGAAGACAAAGTCTCAAACAGCTTCTTTGCTCATGTGACCTTTTAATTATCGCAACTATTATTCTACCCTAATCTGTCAAGCGGAATACTCTCCACCCTTGTTGGGTGACTGTCCACTCCCTTCCCCCCCTACATTCCTAACCCACCTACTGGAATATCTTTGAGGGGTTTTTTTTCTTTTCTTACATGCCTTCCGCTGCCCAGTAGATAGGAACCAGGCCTTGCCCCTTGGGCCGCTTCTCTGGTCACTCTACCTTTTATCCCCAGGTAACGTGTACCACAGCTACAGCTCAAACAGCAGCCTCCTCTCAGGTTTGCCACAGTGGTGCCTCTTCGCTGCAGACAGGCACGTTTTCCCAACTAAACTCTTTGCCTTGTGTCTCCGTTACCTTCCTGTGTCTTTTCAGTGGGACTTCATCTCCTGCTGCGCAGTCACAAACGTCCCACACAGACACCCGAAGATGATGTGAACTGGAAGAAACGTGCTTCAAGTTACCTGATTGATGATTCACCTGGTGGCTATTTGGATCTGAGAGAGCCTGCGTGATTCAAGCTTGGTGCGTGAGTGGTTCTGGGGTGTTTAGGCTCTCTCTGTATTCTCTTCGTTCTTTTGTATCGCAGCATATGGTGCCTGGGTCGTAATCAGCCCAGACGGCACACAAATACTCCAGCCTCCAATCCCTGGACCATCTGGATAAAAACTGGTTAATTGACAACCCTAATGTCATTTTAAGCTCAGTGTAGTTAAAAAAGTGTTGAGTCTTCTCCCACAAGTACTCTCAACTTTATCTGTTACACTATTATCTGCTGGTACGTAATCATCTTTGACTCAGACCCTAGTCCTTTATGTTCAGACTATATCTAAATCTGTCCATATAGCTAAAACTCCCATATTCTCAGATCTCAATTACTGCAACATCCTTTCCTTTGGCCTTGGAAAAATATAACCTTGTCTTGCTCGTACTTACTGAGAGTGCTGCTACGGAGACCATTTTTCTTAGTCTGTCATTTCACCATGTTATTCCCCTCCTTTCACCCCTGGGCTGGCTCAGCCCACTCTATCATGCCAATCCGTACCTGCACGTCTTTACTCTGGAAGGCCTCGGTAGCCCGTCTTTGCCTTACTTGCCATTTCCATTCATTGCTGGGATCTAACCACAGCTCTGGTCAGCTCACAATGCCAGCTTTCGCTGCCCACTTGTAATATGTTTGAAAGCCAGCCAAAAGAATGCCCTAAAGAAGCTGTTTATTTCCAAGGATCCTACAAACAGCCCAGAAGTTACTGATAATTTTTCTTCAAAACTCTAATTAAAACTTTTCTTTCCTGTCAAGTCTACAACACAGTGTCACATTTCTTGATGCTGCCTCCCCTGCCTGTATTCCTCACTTCCCTCATTTCATACTTTGTTTTCTTCAGGCTCATAATACCTAGGTTTTCTCTGGCATCTCACTTCCACGTGTATTTATTATTTGTATTACCATAGTGCTGCAAGACCCCATTATGGATCAGGATCAACTCAAAGAATGGTCCTGCCCCAAAAGCTTTACGAAGTGCAATTTGGGAGCATAAACATACCTGATCATAATATTAACTTATTTTCCTATTTTTCTGGAGGGTAGGGTAGCAAAATGAAGTGGAGGTGAGAGTCTGCAAATCAAACCCACAGATAAATTAAAAGATGATATATATCCAGCTCCTTCAAAAACATTTTTCATTTGGTTGCAGTTGCTGTTGTGACAGATAAAATGGAAAGGACAATGTAGTGTTAAACACATCACACACATATAGGTATGCATGCATGTTCACATGTGTTTTGCATGCTCACAACTTTTTTCCTATTACGAGTTAGATATTAGAAAAGATATGGTACATCAGTTATTCTTTTGCTTTTCTAGCACTGTGCCACTCACACCCTTTGTTTCCTGTTATTGTCCTTTGTTTGCTAACTTGATGTTTATTTTTGTCTCCGCTAAATAAAGACTGCCAGATTTAATTCTTTTAAGCTGTACCTTAAGACCTCTTTAACCTATTTCTATCTAGCTTTTCCCTCAATTAGCCTAATCATTTCTTTATTAAGTAACATGTTACCAAATAAAACACCTATAGCACCCTAAAAACACTCTGCCCCTTGCTGCTCGACTGACGGAAGATATAAGGTGAGTTATATAAGGGGCTGGTTATATTTCTGGATCCTGCAGCTCCCAAGGGCTGGAAATAGCAATTGTATTTTGGGAACTATTTTCAGAAACCCTGGCTGAATGTACATACTTGTTATTGTGAAATCAGGCAGATGCTGGCTTTCAGATACTGAGGTTTTGCGTGCACAGCACTGCTGCTCCCAAAACCTGCCACATGGCAACTGAAGCAAACATACACATATATGTATACGTATACATATATATACACCTGTGTGTATATATAGACATCTGCTGTGACTTCCTATTAGATACTGATTCTTTGTCTTCAAAGACAGATAAAAGTGATATCAGGTGCTTGCTTATTCTATATTTAGGTAGAAAAAAATTAACCAACATTATTTTCTCCACGCAAATATTAGAAGCAGTTCGTAGGTTTTATTTGAGAAATAGTTGCATTTTACAGAAAGGCAAACTCATTCTCACATGTATCATGCCTAATTTGCATAGTACGTAAAGGGTTTTAAGAGAACTGGAATGAATTGGGATGAAAAGAACCAAACAAATACAAGTTAGCAATATCCACTGAATTACCAAAACCGTTAGTGGAATTAATTTCAGTACCATCAGAACAATGCTCCAAATTAAGAGAAGTAGAAGAAAATCCTCTTAAATGAAATAGCACACAAAGGAATAAGCTTCCAGGGCACTTAAATGTAAATTGCAATAGAAAGTGACCTGCTAAATGTGTAAATATAGCTCATAAAACAGAAGGACCTTTTAGACTAATACCTGTTAAGTGCTTTGCTTTTGCTCTGAGCTCTGAAGTTCTCTGAAGGGCTGAGGTTTCATTCAAATCCCAAAAGAGCTTTAGTGACACAGGGCAGCTGAGACTGCAGCAGTGAAGTGGGTAAAGTTAAAATACCCTGTAAAAGCATAGCACGTTGGCATCACAGTTTTATCAGCATAAAGAAACGAGGTGTAAGATGGACCTCCCCAACGCCCTCCTGCTATTGTCAAGGACCACACATGTATAATTTAAACTACTCTAGTGTCTGAATCGCTTAGAATTCAGCATGTAAGAGTTATTTTAAGCATAATTTTTAATATGCCAGCAAGCACAGCAGAGCCGGGCTGACAGAGCAGAGTTAATGCACACTCTGTTCAGAAATACGCTTTGGTTTGTAGTAGGGGAACCACAGCAGCTGACAGGGTGGGAAGGGAAACATTTTCACCAGCGTTTCCTACTCACAGCAGAACATTTGCACCTTCTGAAAACACAGCCCAGCCCCTCTCAGCTGTCATCCTCCACGAAAAGGAGTTACCTTTAAAATTCAGACAAGCTCCAGGCAGCTGAATACCGAAGAATCCCAAGGTCAGAGGACCATCCAGAGAGCGGGCAGAAAGATCAGCACTGGGAAAGCCCTTCCTCTTTCTTCTTTGGAACCATGAATCTGTTTAGACCAGAAGATATCCCTGCATGATTTCCATGGTAATATTTGGTATCGTATTGTCAACGGAAGCAACTGCTTATACAGTGTAGGCAATCAATGAGTTGGCTGGCTCTTCCAGGGACCACTACCCACCAGAGCTTTTTCTCTCTCTAGAGCCCATTTGATCCATTAATTAGGAAGAAATGCTGCATTCTCAGGTGCTGGTGATTAACTTCAGGTTGGATTCAAGCCTGTGTCAGCAGAGGCTACCAGTGCATAGCTAGAGGATCTGAGATCATGGTTTCTTTTGGATTCTCCAAAGCTCATGCTTTATTGATTTCGGTTTAATTGACATTTCCCCTGACCATGTTTTGTAGAAAAAATTATTCTAATCTTGTTATTTTAAGGTGTTTATCTTTACAGTAAAAAGCCAACCTACCACCACAGTCAGTTTGCCTAAATATGTCATGGTGGGGAGACGAGAAACTGGGTTTCAGATGGAATTCTCTTTCCCATTATCAGAGAAAATTGCCATTTATTGCCCGGATTAAAAACAACTGGCATTTGTGGTGCTAGCAGGAGTCTCCATTGCAGCAGTCAATTAGTGTTCTTCTCTTAACTCCCGTGGGGTCAGGGATCATTCCCATGGGACTGAGAGAGCCATACTGCCATGGATCAGGTAGCCTGGTTCATCTTTGCACTCTGGGGAGTAGGAGAAAATCATTTCATTATGAAACAGAATTTCTTTAGCTGATCTAATGAGTGAAACCAATCCCTCTCAGCTCCGCAAAATTGCTGAGACAAGTGGAGTCTTCGGAAGCCCGAAATATCACACCAGATGCTGATATAGGTTTTTTCAGACAATTAGCAAAGCTTCAAGCAGCCACCTGAAAGAAATAATGGCTTTTATTGGAGCTAATGCAGTCATTTCTTCCACGAAGCTTCTTGTGAATAATTCTTGTTGGAAAAATTGTACATGATTTCTTTTCATTTATATTTTAATGCAATTTATTATACAACAGCGACCTCCATTCAGGGTTCAGAAGATCAGAGTACTTACAGTAATCTTCACAGCACTTTGTATCTCCAGCTACAGCTTACATTCACAGCATGAAAAGAATAAGAAGTTAATGTACCAATTCAGAAAGTCTCTGTGTGGCAGCATTAATCTCAGTGTTGAGTTATTATTTATTAGTAGTATTATGGTAGCGTCTAGAGACGGGGGCCTCGTTGTGTTGGGCACTGCATAAAATACACAAATAATATATTTGCTCTCTAGAATAGCTCTCAGTTTAAGTTTGAGGCTGGATTGAGGATGTAGACAAGAGATGCTACAGCTATCGTTACTGCCACAGCCAGAGGCAAAACTCTTTTCATGCTTGTTGTGGATGCTGACACCAGGAATAAAATTAACTACTGACAGACAATTAAAATGAAAACATTATTCTGGGATCACATCTCGAGGTGCAAGAAGATGAAAAGACCCTCCCTGTCTGATTTCATGCCAGGCTGAGCACGGCTGTGGATGGTGTCTCGCTACTCTCCTGGGTACATTACCCACCCATAAGGAGTGCAAGAGGTGTCGGGCACTTGAGTTTCTAAACCAGTTGATCGTGGAGATGTCTGCAAGATGAAACAGTGGGTGTTCAACTGGTGACGCAGTTCCATGTCCCAGTGAGTTAGAGAGCGCTGGAAAAGGCTGCGCCTGTGATGGTAGAGCTACACATGGCTTAGCGTGTTCGCTGTTCGCTTTTGGTGTTGCAGCTGGAAACGTGGGCATGTTTTCTGGCTGACACACTGGTAACCATTCCAGGATGCAATCACCTTTTTTTTGCTACCTCTAGTAAATAAAGAGCCGAACGTGGCAGCCCATAGGTTATCGTCACATGTGTGAAGGACTATGTGAAGAAAAAAAAAAAAGGAAATGTATAGGTGTGGGAAGAGATATAAAAAATCCCAACCACCCCCAAAAAAACCCAAACAAAACCCAAAAAAGCATACCTTAGTTAAAAAGTCAGAACATCTATAAATGTCAGATCTGTAACAAGTCCTTTCCACTGTTTGGGGAAAAACTGGTGAAGTAACACATTAAAGCTGAATCGTGAATCCAAGAGCAGACACCCTCCTGGAGCACTCATGTAGCTGAACAACATGAACTGTCTCTCAGTGGCTGAAAATAACTACAAATGCACAATTGCCCACACAAACTGGGAGATGCCAACAAAACACTAATTTTCCAGGTAGATCCAGAGCGTGGCCTGAAATTCAGTGGTGTAAAAACTCATTTCCCTTTTCAACGAGGGAGCGGGTGCTCAGTCACTCAAGCAGCAAAGCTCAGCCTGTTGCAGCCAAGCATATACAAGTATTTAGTTTAAATTGTCCTTTGGCTACTCAGTCACCCGCCGCGGGCAGCGGGAACAGCTGGTTTTTGCCCTGAAAAGGCGGGCTGTGGGCTCACCTGCTTTGCGTGGCCGGTGCTGAGCGGGGGCTGCGGGAGGCTGCCGCTGCACTCCCAGGGGGCTCTGTGAGCTGGTTGACACAGTAAAGCAAAGACATGGGACTAATAATAATAATACTTGGCACTTTTACAGTCCTAGCTGCTTGAAGTGCTTTATCGTCGTTAACCAATTACCCCTCCAACTATCCCCATGGAAGAGGGACTATCTCAGTTTTATGGGTGGGTAAACTGAGGTGCAGAGCTCGGCTGGGACACGAGCATCCTCTGCTTTAAGGTGACGAGCACACCGCTGGGCTAGAAAGCCTCCCCCAGCGAAGGCAAGGGCTCTGTGGAACAGCATAGGAGGATCCCATCGGCAGTCGGAATGCAGTTCTGTCCCTTTCCTCCTGCTGTCTCCCCACAGTTCTTTCTGGGCACCTGCTGCATTGGTATGAGTAATATACTGTGACATTTTTTCAACCACAGGCCACAAAACCTGAGCAGAGTAAAGATCTGCAGGTTTGAAGCAGTAGAAGGGCTCCAGCCGCTCTTCAAGATGCGCAGGTGGCACTTTCAAAGAATCTCTTGGCAGGAATATTGGCCAAGAAGAGCGAGCCACTCCTGTTTCCCCACAGGTCCGAGCCCTCTGGCAGGGTGAGGTGTGCTGGGTCCTGCAGCTGGGAACAGGGTGCTGGGCGAAGAGAAGAGCTTGCACAGAAGATGGGTGAAATCAATGGCTTGTCCTCCACTGCCTACCTGCTGGCTGGCATGCTCTCCCCAGCAGGGATGAGCCAACTGCCTCTTGAGGTTGGAAAATTAAGAGACCAAAGGGCCTGACTCACTGTCCCATTTTTCCCACACCAGATCGTACAGAAATAACTAGTTTATCCTCCCTGGTCTGTAAAACAAAGGCCAAACTTGTGCACAGCAACCACAGGTAACACACAACCCACTGGCCGCCAGACGTGGATGCTGGTCCTGCTTAAGTACACTTAAAAAAAATCCTACTGGTGTCTGCCTGCTTCATTAGGTACTTAAATATCTTTGGGATTCATGTCCCGAGCCTTTTGTGGCACATGGTCCCCTGCTGCTAATGGACATCATCAACTATCCTGAAAGGGCACAGGAAAAAAAATATATATATTTATTCAAGATTGTGAGGCTTAAACAGGGGGTAATGGGAAGCGCTTAGGCAATAGTGTAGCCAGTTAATAGGTGAAAGAGAATAATAATTTATGGGCTGAGAAGAGAAAAGGAGCTCAGGTCCTGCTCTGCCAGGTAATTCTGTTTCCCCGGCTGCCGTACAAAGGCGGAGGGCTGACAGGGAGCAGCCTGTAAACTTGAAACAAAACATGTTTCTGCAGCTGGATGGAGTCAAGCACAGCTCTATATTAGCAAAGTAAAAAAAAAAAAAAAAAAAGGTTTCACAGCTTTATAGCTTCAGGCTGGTTTCCCCTCAGGGAGTGAAAATAGGCTTGTCTCACCCCCTCCTGCCACTGCCCCGGGTTTTGCCTGTCCCAGCCATCCATCAAACACAGCAGAGCTCCAGGATGAGAGACCCAGCAGGGTCAGCACTCGGGTCCTTTTGCTCCTTGAAAAGGGATTAAGACAACATCAGAACAATTAAAATCTCCTTTTTTGATGCAAATCCGACTTTGAGCTTAAAATATCATTTCTTTTTTCTTCCCCAACCAAATTGTTTAAATCCGAAACATTAAATTGTAGCATCATAAACCTTGATAAGCACAAAATCAATGTGAAGCCCAGAAGCCAGGAGTTTCTCGCTGGTTTCTGGCTCTGACACGTGTGAGCCCGGCAGCAGGGCTCAGCCGAGCAGCAAAGGGCCCTTTGGGCTGTGGGGACAAATCTTTGCTGTAGCTGTGGGTTGTTTTAATTGACACATAGTGGTGACACAGCCCGGACCACTGTCATGGGAAAGACGTGAGAAAAAGAAAAAAAAAAAACAAAAAAACCAACCGTGTCCACTTCCTGAGATCAGGAAAGCAAAGAAATTGGGGTCCGTGTCCCCAGCACATCCATGGTCATATAAGCTTGGCTGCACAAAGAGCACACAGCCCGACACACACAGTCCAAAAACCAACACACACAGCCCAGCATCAGTGCACACAGCCCAACACACACCCCCCAACACCACCAACACACACAGCCCATCACCAGCACATACAGCCCATCACCAGCACATACAGCCCATCACCAACACACACAGCCCATCACCAACACACACAGCCCAACACCAGCACACACAGCCCAACACACACAACCCAACACACACAGTCCAAAAAACAACACAAACAGCCCAACACCACCAGCACACACAGCCCATCACCAACACACACCCCAACACATACACCCAACACCAGCACAGACAGCCCGACACACACAGCCCAACGCAGACAGCGTCACCCTCGTTAGGCAAATGGCTGCCTCGGGCAGAGGGAGGATGAAAGCCAAGTCCCAGACCCGCTGCGTAACGGGAAATGGATCAAGACGTCTATAAAACAGCATTATTTGTTCTGTGTGGTGCTACAAAACCATCGAGTGAGTGGGGAGGGAGCAAGGAAAACGGCTGTGATTAACTACAGCTCCACTGGCTTCAGCCCGGCTGCTTTAATAAGGCGCCTTCCCCCGGCTCTGTGCAGGATCGTACACAGGAGGCCTCTTGACCAGACGGAGCCTTAAGTTCTCAGTAACTCCTGCAGCTGCCAACCAGTACTTGTGTTTTAGCTTGCCCAGGAGAGACCCTTATTGGTATTTAAAACACCTCACTCTCTTCCAGACTCTTTTCTTTTTTCCCTTTTTCTTTTTTTATTTCCATTTTTTTCAAATTTGCTGTATAGACAGCAGGGAATAGAAGGTAAAACAGGGCATTAATTTGGCATTAAGCACCAAAACCTGTGCTCAGCCTGAATAGATGGCTGGGCAGATGTGCCAGGGCCAAGTGTCCCCCCCCGAGGAGCATGTGCCACCTGCCCTTCAGCGCAGGCAGGTGGCAGGAGAGGTGGCAGAGCCAGCCACTCATCCTCACGCCTTTCCCTGTCCTTGCCTGCCCTGCAGCCAGGTGCCAGGGTCCCCTCCTGGGGCCACCCTGCACATCTGTGGTACCATTCCTGCAGTGCAGGGGCATCGGGGCAGGACCAGGAGGCAAGTGGCAGCCTCTCGCCAGGTGCTCGCTCCGGCTCCCAGAGTGGTGTAAATCAGGGGTTACCCTGCTGCAGGCAGGGGAATAGCTCCTGATTTACAACATCCTACACGAGAGGAGAACTTGACCTTACACTTCAACATCAGCGCAGCTGCCTTTGTTGAAAGCTTCTTAAGACAGACATGTAATCAATCCTGGAGAGCCACCGAGCAGCAGAGCTCAGGTTCTGCATAAGTCAGGGCTAGACTTCCCGGAGAAATTGCCTGATCCAGGCTCCTGTGACATCCATTCCTTGCTGCTCCCTGCTTTTCTGATGGGAAAGAGTGTGCTTTTCTGTTTTGCCTTTGTCAAAAATGGGCTGCTTTAGATGAATACAATCCACAAAGAGAATTTTTCCATAATAAGTCCAACTTACCTATGCTACTAACCTTTTAGACAGACAGGCTTCTAGTGAGCTCAGGTCTTTGGAAATTCTGGCCTTTATAGGCATCTGGTGCTATTTTAGAAGCAAGAGGAAAAAGCTTGCTGCCTTGCCTGTTTTCATGGCCATAATTATGAGGGCAGTCTGGTGACGTAACCTGTTTGGGAAACAAATGATAGCTTTCAGCAGCGAGCGCTGTCAGACACTTCGTTCCTTGTAACTATTTTAGAAATCCAAATTCATTCTGCGCTTCCACGGCACCAGATGCTGCTCTTGTTTCTGCCCGTGGAAGTCCCGTGTCACACCCCTGCCTCCAGCAGAGCTGTTCCCTGTCCACGGCAGCAGAGTTTGGCTCGTGGAAGTCTACGTACATACACCTTGTGGTGGGATCTGCTGGTCCAGTAATCGCAATGGGAGAAGCGACCTATTTAGCCTTAGCAGACCTATTTAGCCTTACTCCCCCACTGGTTGTGGCTGTTCCCCTCGCTGATTGGGACCGTGAAAGCAAAGACAGGACCAAACTTAAGGCATTTTTGCATTTTAAGCAGAGAGGAGAAAGGGGGAAGGCAAAGCACAGACAAAGGGATGTTTTGCAGGGCAAAATGAGACAATTTATGGTGATGGAGGCGTTACCTGTTACAGCGCTGCTTCTCCAGCTGATGAAATGTTTCGCTTCATCTCGCCTTCACCCCGCGCATCCCGCCTTCTTCACCCCGCGCATCCCGCCTTCACCCCACGCATCCCGGCTCTCCAGCCCCAGCTGTCTGCTGGCCCCGGGGAGAGGCGGCCGCCCAGCGCTCGGGCTGCAGCCCAGCAGAGCACCGGCCATTGCGGCATGTGCCAGCCCCATCAAAAGACACGTTTAAGAGTCAGCAGTTACAAGCACAGCCGGAGACGGCAAGATAATAATACTGCTTAGTCCCGTTCTGCTTCCGAGCTTGACTCCTCTTGTGGCAAGGAAGGATCATCATTCCCTCTCGAGACAGAATCACAGAATCACAGCGTTGCCTAGGTTGAAAGGGACCTTTAAGATCATCTAGTCCAACCATTAAAAAAAAAAAAAGAACACAAAAAAAAAACCTCACACCAAACAAAACACACACGCCAACACTACACCATATTCCTGAGCACCATGTCAATTCGCCTTCTGAATATCTCCAGGGATGGTGCCTCAACCACTTCCTGAGCAGCCCATTCCAATGCCTGACAACCCTTTCAAGTGAAGAAATTTTTCCTAATATCCAATCTAAACCTCCCCTGGCACAACTTGAGGCCCTTTCCTCTTGTCCTGTCACCTGTAAGTCAGAGAAGAGACTGACCCCCACCTCTCTACACCCTCCTTTCAGGGAGTTGTAGAGCGCGATAAGGTCTCCCCTCAGCCTCCGCTTCCCCAGACTGAACAACCCCAGCTCCCTCAGCCTCTCCTCATAAGACTTGTGCTCCAGACCCCTCACCAGCTCCGTTGCCCTTCTCTGGACCCAATTCAGCACCTCAATGTCTTTCCTGTGGTAAGGGGCCCAAAACTGGATACAGTACTCGAGGTGTGACCTCACCAGTGCCCAGTACAGACGTGAGGCACTGGGACACGGAGGGGTGAAAAGCTCAAGGAGCTAGAAGAGAAAACAGAGTGAAAACAAGTGGCTACACAACTCAGGTAGAAGATAAACTGTTTTCCATAAATTCCGCGGGAAACAGTTGGCTTTTGCAGACTTCCCTCCCCAGTGTTTGTAACCCAAATCCTGCCGAACTGAAGAGCTGAAAGATGCCTTGACACCGGCACAACGAAGAAGGAAAAGAGGCCATTTCGTTACGTTTACTAATACCCTAAAGCCGAGCGTGGGGCAGTGGCCTTCTCTGTCATCTGCGAGAGCCGTGTCCCCAAGCTGTGCTCAGAGGGAAGGGCCGGCCGCCGCCAGCCCCGCTCCCGGCAGGACACAGCTGGCCACAGAGGAGCTGCTGTCACGGCGCCAGTTTTTGCGGCCAAACAATCTCACCTTTGTCCTCGCCACAGACGGACTTGCGGGCGTTTCTCCCCCTCTCCGCGCCCTCGGGGAGAGGTGGCGTTTCTGTCTCTTTCAGACACTTGCCAGAGTCCTACAGCCCGTTTGGGCAATTGGTCACTGGGGCTGATTGCCTCTGCTGGAAAAATGGGCTCCTCACCCTGCTTCCAGGCAAGGATGAGCCATTCTCAAGGTGGACCCGGTTGGGGACCATTCCCCTCAGAGCCTCCTGCACTGTGAGGACCTGCCTTTGCCACCATGAAGACACAGGGATCTCGGGCAAGGCCCAGGGTGGTTGTGCTTGGGAGAGGTCTCCTGCCCACCTGAGTGCCAGCAGCAGAGCTTGTCCCCAACTGCTTCACGCCCTGACTGTCCCCTCGCGTTCTTGACTTCAGGAGCCGTTTTCTGCCACCTGGCTCTGGAGAAAAGGCTTCTAGAAGGACCCGCTCCCAGGTGGGGACAACCTTGACACACCCTCCAGCATGGACCACTTTGAGGGAGCTCCCCCACCCTCCAGGAGACTTCCTCAGGCTGTCCCCAGAGCGCGCCCCGGGCAAAGGGCAGCACCATACATCTTCTCCACCCCCCCCAGGAACCTGGGGCGGCGTCTAGGCTCTGTTTAAACGAGGCATTTTTAGCTACAGATTCTATTTGTGCATTTATTTAAGATTGCTAAAATTTTCCTGTTTCTTCCCACCCCCGCTGCCAGCCTGGGCTCCCCCAGGGCAGGCACCAGCTCTGTGCCCAAGGAGTGACACAGCGCATCCATCACCGCTGAGCCAGCCCCCCTCCCCGCCTCGGCTTTGTTTTCTGATGAACCAACCGATACGGGCATTTAGAAACAAGAACTGTCACTTAAATACACGTGGTGCTATGTGAAAAAAAAAAACCAACAGAGATTAATTTCATGTTCCCCTATAATTACACTGGAAAAGGAGAGCGGCTCTAAGAAAAAAACTGATCTTAAAATAAAATTAAAGCCTGCTTCAATTCTTCATCTGGCCCATTTCTCCTACGAACAGCACACACGCATCCGTACATGTTATTATATTGACATTGTAGCATCCTGGACAAATCAAATTAATTCAAATATCTGCAGGTACGAGATGTTGTAGCTGAGAAATGAGCACATAAAGTATATGCAATTTTCCCCTGGCAGTTTATTACGGTATGAAGAAAAAAACATTCTGTGCTGGAAGCTGACGTTATATTACAAATGTATTGCGAAGTATGACGTGACTATTAAAATATGATTACACAAAGTATGAACATTTTAAGAAGTTTACAGTACAGTGAATCTTTTATAAACAGACTCTTAAATATACATAGGACAATAGTAGCTGACAGAAAAACATCAAAAATTAACTATTCATGTTTATAGACTTTTCCCCTGAAAAAAAGTCTCACATTAAAACAGAACTTATGAAAAGCCTTAAAACCAGGAACAAATCACCTGTACACTACAAACATACATGGCAGAGGTGCGCGAACCAGAGCTGCCCTTTTGCTGCCGGGCTGGGCAGTGCCCCCGGAGCCCCTCGTGTGCACTGCCCACACACACACATGCCCTGGGGGACAGGGGACCAGGACTTGTCACCTCTGAACCCACCGACGGGAGCGTATCGAGTAGAGAACCTGCCCGGGATCTCGCACAACGGATCTCGGCGGGCAGGGAGCCCAGAGGGGACCCAGATACCAGAACTGGGCTGCAAGACTGAGCTACGAGGGAATCAGCAGCTCCTTTTACGGATTTTATTATTTTTATTTTTTTTTAACACAATTTCTCAATCTTTCCTCTTGATATGAGAGAACAGATGCCACGTTTGATTTCCACTGAGTCTGGTTGCAATGACACCCCTAATTCATGTGTTAAGTTATGTCAAAAACATAAGTATTTTATGCTGTAATACACAGTATTACTGAAACTAACAATATTATTTGCATATTTATAACAAGGTATAATGAAATCCCTATAATAAAACCAAAAGTTATGCTATAGATTTATTTACAAACAGTCCAGCAAAGAAGTATAAATACTTCTACATTTAAGGTTTAGGAAAACATAATTTACAAAATATTCAAATATATACAGTCATCTGAAAAACTGCCAATATTAAACTTTGATGCAGGCAAAGAATTGGCCGAGTCTATTCATTCCGTATTGAAAGAGGCGGGTGCTTTCACGGCTTGCCTGGTATTTTCCGGAGTCAGATGTATGTTATTTACAAGGAGAGACTGCTCCTCTCCCAGCTAAACGTGGCCGGAGCTCTGAGCGTGCTGTCCCAAAATGTCGTCTATCATTGTCAGATTGTTCAACCACTCCTCGTCGTTGCTGCCGCTGTTCTTCATGAGGGAGTCGAGGAAGTCCGTGTCGCTGCAGCTGGCGGGCACCACGGCGCTGCTGTGCTGGGACACAAAGTCATACTGCGGCAGCTCGGCAGCGGCCCCCATCCTGCCGAAGGCATCGGGGGGCTGGCCCGGGGAGGGGTAGCCGGGTGGACCCAGGCCCGAGGCAGGAGCCAGCTGGTTAAACCCGGACACTCCTTGGGGCATGGATTTCATAACATTCATAGCTGGCAACGGTCCTCTGGTTAAATTGTGCCTCAAGTTCTGGTTACTCATTGAGCTCAAGCCCTGGCCCGACTGCCCCATGCTCAGTTTTTGCATCTGCCTGACCTGGACGCCGGGAGCGATCTGGTTTGGTGGCACCACGGCCGGCTGGGAGAACTGCTGCCCCGGCGCGCTGGGTCTCACGTTCTGCTTGGAGAAGAGGGCGTTACCGGAGAACTGCTGCATGCTGGTGTCCATCTGGCTCTGACCGGGCATCCTCGGCACAGCGGTCGGCGTCCACATCTGGGCAGAGGAGTTGGGGTAGACGTTAGGGATTCTTGGCACACTCGGCTGCCTCAAGTGCTGCTGAGTCGCCGAGTGGTTTGCTAAGGAGCCAGAGCTGAAGCCCGCCATCGGCATTCCCGGCCGCACAGCCGAGTGGCTATGCGCCGTTTGGCACCCCGAGTTCATGCCCAGCGAGTTCTGGCTCGGCCGCAGCGGCATGTTAAAGTCAGAATTAGGTGGGAAAATGCCCTGCTGCTTGCCGGGGTTGGGTGGAATCATCACCATCGTCCCGCTGCTCTGGCTGGCGGTGGCGGGGGCCATGCCCGGGGAGCCCAGGGTGTTCTGGAGCATGGCTGGGCTGGAGGGCAGCATGCGGTGGTTGGGAGGAGGAGCTGGCATCACCTGGCTGCAGTCGGCGGGAACGGGCTGCTGCACGGCTGCGGACAGACAGACAGACAGACAGACACGTTAGTCGGTGAGCGCATGTTCACCCCGGAATCACGGCAGAGCCTTTAAAGGCGGCTGCTCCATCTCTCTCTCTCTCATTACACGGGCCCCTCCTCCGTGTTCTTTGTCACAGAGTCATTCCTGGAGCAATAAGGAAATGGGCAGATCTCATGGTATGGGATAAAATGTGTGTATTTCAGGGCAAGGAATCATAAAGTGCCCTGTATTCCATCAGACCCCAGGCCCTGGCTCCTCGAGGCTGTTCATGGCTCGCCGTTTCCCTCCTTACCTTGAAACTGATTTATCTGCTGAGCTGTAAACAAACTCCTCTGCTCAGAAGTTACTCCCAGCATGTTTTGTCTCTGCTTTTCCTGCAAAACAAGGGGGATAATAGTCAAGTTGCAGTCTCTTGACAAACAAGAATAGCAGCAGACACCTGAAGTGTAGCCGCTGTCATCATTAACAACCTCTCCCAAACACACACACACACACCCCCCTCTGATGAGACTCGGCACGGACAGTTCATTTGAGACTGGATCTTAATTGCTCCCTTGCCCCTTCTTGCAAAGGTGTCCTGACAACAGCCCAGCATCAGGAAGCACAGCCTTCAGCCCACGCTGCACAGGCAGCCCAAGGCCCAAGAGGAGTTGGATGAACATGGAGACTCTCGTGTTCACCAGCTTATGAGTGAAGTGCAGCACCTGGGGAACTCTCCATGGATGGTGGAAGCTGAGGCTGGCTGAACTCCCGCTGTCTTAGAGCAGCACAGATAAGCTTGACACCAACTGATGACAAGGAGGCAGAGTTGGTTTTGAAAGGGAGTTTGATCAAGGAGCAGGATTGTACTCAGTTGAGGGTTTTACTGAGCTACTTCTCATCTCATTTCCCATCCAAAGAAATGAGCCTCTTTGACCCAAATCCAGCAGTGCACTCAGAAAGTCAGAGGCACATTTTCAATGCTCCCTCACCCAACTGGACTGTGGGATTCCCCCATCCCTGCTCCTTCACAGCATGTTACAGCCAAGTCCAGGACAAACTGGAGTCTAACATCTGCTCTGGGAGATCCCCAGGGAGCCAGAGAGAAAGGCAACTATGGAGAACATCTCTCTTGGGGCTGACTCACTCTCCAAGCCTCCCTTCTCTGCATGTTCCCTCCCAACTTTGTGGCTGACCAAGGATGATGGCAATGATATGGAGGTGACTGAATCCTTCCCTTGCACACGAGTGGGCAGATCTGCACTTGGACTTGCTGAGCAGCCCTTGGCCCTGGCCTCTCCTGGGCATGACATCCTGGACTCACCACAGCCCTAGTCTGACTCAACCCAGCAATTCCAGGGTCACTCCTTAGTGTTTGCTGACTGGTGGTTTCCCCATTCCAGTTAGTCCTGTCCTTCCCAGTGAGGTGGAGAGCACAGGAACCCACAGAGGCACTCAGCATCGCACCTGCATCAGCTGTCGTTTCATTATTTGCTGCTTCAGTAAATGGTTCCTCATCGTGTACCCATTCACCGTGGCTGGTGCCGGCACAGAGCCTCCGCTTGGGATGGAGCCCGGCTCCTGAAGTCTGGCAACAATTCCAGCATTTTGATCCTGCCAAGAAAGATGAAAAAAGAAAATTAATCTCATCAGGGAGATAACAACAGAAGCCCTTATCTTCTCTGCTGATGCCCTCTCTCCGGTCTTTGGCTGTCCCAAGGCCAAAACACCTTGTGGATTCACAGGGACCCACATGTCACAGCGAGGACAGCGAGGGACAGAGGACAGCACTGATTTCTGAGCATCAACACAAGAAGTGAGAGAAGGAAAAAGGTTAATCCAAAATTCGTTGTGACTAGCCCAAGGCTACAGGACTGATTCACTACCATTACTGGAGTCACGTGGCTGCCTGGCTGGCAGAAGGGATGTGAGTAAAGCGTCACATTTCCCACCAGTTCCCCAACTGTTACACTGAAAGACATAAGGAAAGAAAAGTTGCATCAGGGTAGGATTTGGCAGTTGGATATAAAAGAGAAGCCTACGGTAAAAGAAAACAGCAAACAGAAGGCAGAAGAGGGGAAAAGATGCTATCAGACCAGGAATATGAAAAGACAGGGAAGACGTGGACCTGGGATTGAAGTGGTTCTTGTGGGTTCCGTGATCAGACAAATGAGGGGAATGACAGGAAAGGAGAACATGCAAAAATGCAGGGTCACAGCCAGGCACAAATCAGTAATGAGGTGGGTCTGACTCCTGGCTGGTGCAGACTGGCCTTGCTGTAAGTCCTCAATGAAAGATCTGAGCTGACTTACACCAGCCAAGGACTTGCCTCTAAAAAAAGGGCGTTGTGGGGAGAACAGAAAAAAAATATTCACAAGAACACAATAAAGACACAACACAAAAGGGAAAAAGAATTAAAAAAATAGTCTAAACACCTTAGAAGCTGGCAGGGAAATACAAGAGAAAAATGAAGGAAGAAGTCAAGGCCCCACTGAAGACAAGATTCTGTAAGGGCTGTACCCAGGCACAGCAGTACCAGTGTATTCCCTTTTCTCCATTTTCACATCTAGTTTCTACATTATTTATGATGTTTTGTTATTATTGGCAGGGAGAAGTATGTATATTATATCCAGCATCCTTAGCCAGGCCATGCTTCCTTTGTTTTCAGAATGGAAGCCCACATCCTTTGTTTGAGAATCAATGTTATCAGGAGATAAGCAAGAAGAAAATGGTTGTTGCCTTTTGACATCTGACAATTAGAAGCACGCTCAGATGGAGAAAACAGGATACAAGCCGTGTTTCAGTGTGGCCAGAAGAAAGCCTTGGGAGGCATTTGTCACCAGGCAAGCTTCTCCAGCCTGGGGCACCTTTCCACAGCAGCTTCACCATGAGGAATCACCCAACTCTTTCCAAGATATTCTCTGTAAGAGCGATTACCAAGAAGGGCACTGAAATTACTCATTTTTATGGTGCCTCCTTTTGTTGTAGCGCTTTGGTCTATTATGCAAAAGCACAATTGATGAAATGTAAATGCCTGCTAGATAATTTACTAAAAGACACAAACCTGCAGCTCATCACTGCTCTCATTATCATTCCTATTCATGGGTAGCCTCATAAGGCTAGACTTTATTACTGGGCCTTTGCTTACAATTCTGCTGGACATCTCCCCTCCTCCCCCTTCCCTCCTCCTCATTTTACTCCCTCTCTCCCACAGAAAAAGAGGGAGGGGAGGAAAAAGGTAAATATGATTTACTACAGATGGAAATATGAAAGTTCATGTAAAGCTAGCACTCTGCTTTCATGTCAGACAGGATTCTGCAGCCACAGTTAAGCTTTGAATAATGCAGATTGCCTCCAGGGGAATATTTGAAAGTGCAGGGATTCAGTTTGTGTACTCTGCACATGAAAGACACTGAAATGTTCATACCACCAAAATCCCTGCCATCTATCCAATTTCCTCCAAACTTGTCTTGTTGCATGCAGAGGGTCTGTGCTTACTGAAGCAAATGAGTTTAGTGCAAGGACAATCATTCTGATGTCTCGCTCAGGGCTATTGCATTAACAAGTCATAACATTAAAGTCTCTTTTCCTAATCATGTCCACCTCATTCTAATTTCTCCTAAGCATCATCAAGAAAATAATGTTGATTTTTCCATATTATTAATGGTAAAGAAGTGTAAATCACATTTCTAATTGCGGCTCTTGTGCTGCGGCAGTACAACAGCTTAATTACGTGGGACTTTCTGCAGGCCCCCTATAGCAATAATGACAATCACCCAAGTTCATTTGCAGATACACAGAATGGGTTGCTGAGTTTTTCAGAGCAAAATTTATATTTTATAATTAGCCAGTAAAGAAACAATCTATACATACAAATTTTGCTTTTGGGGAAATTAGGGACAAAATAGCATAGATGGAAAGACAAGGAATTAATTCAAAATCTTGCCTTCTACAGTTCACATTTAGGTTAAGCCAAAAAAAGAAAAAAAAAAAAAAAAAGAAAAAGGAAAAAGTTCTCTGTTTTCGCCACTAGTGGGAACTACTGTATTCCCTTACAATAAAAAACAGCCACCTAAACGTCACGACTAAGAATAGCTCTGGTGTAGTCTAAAGGACACTGCTATCTGTACCAAAGGTTAATGAACTTTAAACATTTTTCCTTTTCATCACTCAAGAAAAATCATTTTCCTTCCCATAGTAAGGCCAAGCCAAACAAGCCATAATCTTTACTTGTCTATAGTTTGGACTATCCTATTTTAAAATCCAGAAAGGCAGCAAAGAGAGGGTTCTAGTGTTGAAGTTGGGAACGATGGAAGCGGGTGTTTGCACCTGAAAGGTTGGGTGGCTGAGCCAGCCATAAGCTACACCGGAGGATACAGATGGCTACTGGGGATTCCTATTCTTCAACTTTAAAAAAAAAAAAAAAAAAAAAAGCGTGTGCATGTAGGTATCAGATTTTTTGACATTTTTCCCTCCAAAACCTCATATTTAAACCTCAAACGGGCAGAATCCCTAACCAAACAGCCCGCCACGCGGGCCTGGAATTGGAGAGCATGTGTTAGAGAGCGTGTCTCTGTTGCTAGGCAAACTGTGGCACAGCAGGTCTGGCACTGCCGCAGCCCTCCCTGGGCTCCCAGTGTGGCAATTTCTGTTCAAAAAGGCACTGGGGCTAAACTTCATGGCTTTGGCTCAGTATCTCACAGACTAGTTTCGAGCGCAAAGAGGCAAGAATCAGGTTGCAGATCTGCGGGGACGTGTACTGTCAGTGTCAGTACCCAGCTACCAGCCGTGACTGCAAAAGCCCAGCCCAGTGAAACCAGTCCCTCCCAGTCCACGCGCAATGGCAGGCTGGGGGTGGGCAAATGCATCTGCAGATCACTGCGTCCAGTGGTCGAGAGCGGGGTCTGGTCCAACAAAACATTCGGGCACACGCTCGGTGCACAGTGTGCCTACGGTCCCACTGAGACCCACCACCTATATTTATGAATATACATCCCCCTAAAAACCCACTGAGGAGCTCGACCTGCCCAGCCCCACCATCTGATTCTGTACGAGATGCACAACTGCAGTAAATAAGCACAGAGATTAATTGTTCTCTGTGAACACTTGATAAACTCCAGTCCTCAGCTCTTAGTTATATATACAGTAATCACTTTGTGGCTTCACTTAAGTGAGAATGAAGAAGTTTATGGCCCCTAATTCCTCTGAATCCTCATTAACAAACAGTCCAAAAAGCATTTAAAAGCAAGACTTTCTGAGGATCTGAGCTAGAGCTTTAATCACTCTTTGGCAAATATGTAAAAATCCCTCTGATCTTTAATAAAGAGCATTCATTGTTTTTTAGGACTATAGGAAAACACTAAACTCATTTATCATTATTAAACTTTCCCATCTGCTCTTACAGTGCAACTCCGAAGAATAAAACAAAGAAACGTACATGTTAAATTTTATTGATTTAAGCCCAGAGCTGTTGGTGATGTACAATTTATTTCAGTGAGGGCATGAAGGGGACTGCAGGCTGCTAGACAGAGTCATTTGTCCAACGCTGAAAAGACAGTTATCTGCACCAAAATGGCTCTTGGAAAGGCACATTTGCTTTATAAGAAATAAGCTGCCAGGTGAGACCATTCAGCATTATGTTACAGACCCAGACAATAAAACTAAGCCATGAATTTCAATAGTTAACAGATGGACTAATTAGAGACTGAATTCTTTGTGGTTCTAACAGATAACCAGGTCACAGCAAGGTTACTGAGAGAGACAGGCAGCTTTGCAAATTTCGGTAGATATTTGCAGAGTCGGGGAAGAACTGCACTTCCTAACTGAAAGCCTTAGCAGCAGTGGAAGAACAGAAACGTGGCCAATTAAAAATGCCCAGAGTACCTGCATCTAAAAAGTTTCTTCCATTTCAAAAGAACCGCTGATTTGAGAACCATTCCCTCCATTTTCAATGGGGCATCCAGCTGCATCCAGTAATTACAGAGTTTAAAACAGAAGGGTTGTTGAGATGAGCCACAGCACCCCAGAATAAAAGGAAAACAACCAATAAATGGGTCGCTCAGGGTAAATGTTTGTGGTAAATACAAGAAAGGGATAAACTGTTTTTTCCAGCATTTTTTTTAAAATATATATAACCAAAGATAACTCAGCTCGGAGTATTTATGAAGACATTGCACAGTTAAAAAGTAAACAACAAAAAAACAAAAAAAAAACCTAACCAGAGAAGAGAGACATGGCTCCAGGCCTTGACAGGAGCCAGTGCTCGTGCTCCTGCTCCGCTCCGAGGCCCCGGCTGCTCTGCGGGGACTTTAGGTGGACCCATATTCACAGCGGGGACAGCTACTCTCGAGGGGTGGGGTGAAGTTTCATTAACCGAGTTTTGTTCTGTATTTTAGGAACATCTGTTACATATGGAGAGTTTCCTCTGCTGAGGAAATGCAAATACCAGTTTCAAACTACTGCCCCTGTGCTCCCCTGTGCTCCTGCCTGCCCGAAGGTGCACCGTCTCCTCTCCAGTAGGTGTGCTCCAGCTCCTTGGTGGAGCTTTCATGCCTGGGCAGCACTTCACTCTGAAGTCCAGGACTAAGACTCCTAGGCACAACAACTCTACAAATACTACAAACTAAGCACTATTAAAGTTGGCTTGCCCATAGAATCGTGTGGTTGTGAGAGTTTTGTGTTGAAATCTACAGAAAAGCCACAGGTAGACTCCCGGTGTCTAATAGCCTTGAGCCAGCCCCACAGAAAACCTTGATGCCACCTTGACACAGCAGGATCATTGCTTCCACTGCTGTTAATCCAAGTAGATACTAAGATGGTGAATCTGCTTGGCCAAAGCATACAAAGAAAGCAAACAAAACCCAGGGTCATGGTTTGGCAGAATGATTGTGGCACCTCACAGACATCACGCTCACGGTCGTGATCGTGTCAGCCCGCTCAAGAGCATGATGTCTGTGAGGTGCCACAATCCTTTGCTTCACGTAGAAGTTGGGGGTGACGTATGCTTCTTGCCTCTGCTTCTTGCCTTTAACAAAATTCTCCCTTTGGTCTTTGCAAGTTTTCTGTCTTTTTTTCTCTCCTCTACTCTGCTCGCAATCCAGAGATGCTCTTCAAGATAAAACAGCCTTTCAGTCCAGAAACGCTCCAAAGCTTTTTGTTTGTTTGCTTGTTTGTTTTAACACAATGTATGAACATTGATAAAACAAACTGTGCAGCTCAGTGGATCTTTCTTTTACCCATCTTTCACCCATTTACTTGATATAGAAGCTTGTGAAATGCTACCAGACTCAAGTTTCTAAGCTTATCTTGGGGGCTGTCAGTCAGAAAAAGCCTTTGTTTGAAGACTGTAAGTGATCCATGAGTATATGGTTTTGTTTTGAAAAAAAGAGTTCTTTTAAGTTTTTCTTTCTTTTCATACGGCATGAGCATAAACAGCTTCCTTCAAAGGTAGTTCCCCTTCTTTGCTAAGTGCAATGACAAGATGACCACACCTGGCTAGCAATTGCATCAGGATCTCCCCACTTCAAGCAAAGTAGATGAAACACTAATTTCCCTATAGCTGCTCTTATGCTGCATGCTGTTCAAAACAAACCCAAATCCCATCAAAGAATTCAAAGTGCTTTTAAACATGCACCCAGAATTTTAACAAGATGGAAACTGAGTCCACATGCTCTCTTAAAAAAAAATTAAATCAATTAATTAATCAAATTAGTCTTTTGTGCAAAGACTCTAGCAGTATTTTCAGAGCTGATTTTATCCATCAAAACATGCTGCTGAAGAGCAGCAGCAGTCAGACCAACAGAATGACACAAAATCCAGAGTGAATTATCGCAACAGCGATTTTTCTCTTCGATGAAAATGCATCCACATTCAGCAGGCACACTGAAATCAAGCTGCGAGGCTGTTACCAGCACCACATTGTTAGACGGAACATGGGAAACGGCTCCGGGAGCAGCCAAGAGCCTGAGGCACAACACGGATGGGGGAGTTGGTGTATCACAGACACACACAACCTCCCAGGGACTGCAGTGCTTGTGAGGAGGCACGATCAGGACTCCAGCAACAGCAGGTCCCTTGCAAAAAGGTCCTTTGGCCCAGAGAAACTGCCAGTCCACGGGTGAAGGCAGCCCAAAGAACGGCTTTGCTCCACCATCCCGAGTGAAAGACAAACCTTTCGGCAGGACAGGACCCACAGGGGCTCTGTCAAACCCCTGATGGCAGCAGGACCTTGGCACCAGCAGTATTAACACACTGCTCTTCAACCTGACAGCAATGCTCTGGGGCTGGACTCAGCCCCACCAGTCTTTGTACCACTGTACTTTAATGTAAAATGCAACCGTTATTGTTTTTACATGTATACACCCAAAGATGCAGAGATGGGTGTTTTGTACCTGTCTATGTAACATATAGTCAGGATCCAAAATTGAATTCTCTGCAAAGAACAAAATATTTATATTTGGCTTGTACAGCTATCATGATTCTCCAACCCCTGACACCCAGCTCTTGTTCCCATGGAGGGCAGCTTGCCTATAAATTCAATGAGATAATCTAAAACTGTATTTATCTCACCCAATTTCAGCTGGTGGTCCTTCTGCCTGTCTCTGCAAGGCTGCGCTAGCTGTGATGACAAACTACAACATCTCGTATCTATAAAGAGGTTTGACTCAAGTAATCCTTGTGTTATGTCACGGCACGCTCTCAGAGGTGTCGATGAGACTCAAAAGGAGCCAGGTCAGCTCAGCACCCAGCAGAAGCTGCTACAGAGAAACGCAATGACTGGCTGGTGAATTTATGTATTAGGGACAGCAGAAAATATCTGACCAAAAAAAAAAAAAAAAGGAAGATTTCACTCTAGTGAAAGCCAGGAAATCTTGAGCTAATGGGAGAAATCAGTTCTCTACCTCCCCATTCCTGAAAAGCTCTGTGAACTGCAGTGAGGTGGTCTGGATCACAGAGACTTGCAAATCCCTTGATTTCTCTAAGTTAATGTTTCCATTAATTTCTTTTTCCTTTTTATGCAAAGGTTCAATCTGCAGATGCCTGAGTCTTGTTAACTTTCAATAGCAATTGGCTGCACGACTGCTTCTGAGAAGCCCTTTGCATGAAAACCTGTCCACATGCAAAACCCAACAGTAAATACTCCTGATTTCTCATCTAAGTGCACAAACAAAGCCTGCTCTGGCACAAAGTATCACATCACTTTTTCAGTATTGAACCTCTTGCAAGCTTGCTCTTTCCTGACAGATGAAACTATTCAAACACCTAAAATGGTTATATCAGATCATCTACCCCATCAGGTGCCCAAAATCACCACCTCAACTTAGAAAACAAAATCCAGTGACAAATAATATGCTAAAATAATGGATAGAAATTAGGTTGTGACTAGGTAGTCCTCATGATCCAATTTTTAAAACCAAGATACTGACATGTTAAAAAAGAAAAATTTATTACAGTGACCTTGAGTGTGAGGAACAAGGAGCGATTCCATTATTTTTTTAAATGGAAATTATTATTAAAACACCCGAAGCTGAACTGCTGTAACCAAGTCAACTCAATCTCCCCTTAAAAATTCCTTTTCTCCCCTTCCATTCAGATTGTATTTACAAACTGTAGATGTCTCATTTTTTTTCTTGTGTCATTTCATTATTACAGAGTTGAGATCACTAGCCATCTGCAGCTTCATTTCATCAAGCTCTGATTTGTCCTTGGAGCAAGGTCATCCGGGACAAGAACATAAAATGCTGCTTTCCTCAACTGACAGTTCTTTATGCCTTCCTGTAAATATTCCCCACTAATTTTAAATAATTTTACCACTTCATACTCCCCCTCACACACACTGAAAAGGCTGATATACACGCATATTAATAAGGATCCTGTCATTTAACCACTCCATGACATATTAGAAGCAATTAATGGTGTTTATTTGCTGATAACATAGGCATTTCAAACTCCAGCTCAAGAATCCTTGGTAGCTTCATGTGACTTGTAGGATATTAGCTATGGGTCAGAAGTTGGGACCCCCCCATTCAGCATTAGCATACGCTTGGAGCAACCCTGTTTTCCATCAAGCAGGAAAAAAAATGCAGTCAATGCACAAAAATTACCAGCTGCTATATACACTATGGTGGGTGAGTGATAATAAAACATCACTAGGTGTATGTGGGTTCATTCATTGAAATCAATAGACCGGTAAGGAAAGGTTTTCAGGCGCATCACACAACCTTCCAAGCTAAAAACAAAGAAAACGGAACATGGACTTTCTACTTGCCCTAATTTCTGGAGCATCTTCTGCAAAGCAGACACTGCTTCTCTGGGTTATGGCAAAACCAACCCAAGCCAACCAACCAACATCCCCCCACAAAAAGAAAACACACTAGGATAAGTTAATTTGAGAGTCTTTATTAGCACAATCATAAAGCAACAGGGAACAACTGAGAGTGATTGAGAATGGGGGTCAGTTTCCCCCTGGTCTCAGGCTGCAGATGCTGGTCCGTTCTCCAACCTCCAACTGAAGGTGTGCATCTTTTGGCACCTGGAAAATTCACTACTGCGCTGATGTAGTGGATCCTGAGATATGCTCTGCTCTACACAGCCATCTGGCTCACAAATAACCGTATGAGAGCTTCTACCTGCATGCTTTTAATAGCCCCAGTAGTCCTAGACAAGAAGATATGTACATCATAGAGGTCTGTTTGCAAACACACCTGGATGCATGCTCTGCAGACAGGCACATGGGCCTCCAATGGGTTTACCTGCACCAGCAAATGTCCCTTTGTGGGACACTAATCCCACAGTGGGGGATTAGCTCATGAGACTGGGAGCATGCAATTTGCCAGAAGGACACACGGAAAATGGGATCATTAAAGGTGAACTCCCAAGCCACCCCTAAAGGAGATGATCTTGAAAGGTGAGCTTGTTTCATGACCGAGTCACAGGATAAAAGCTGGCCACATGGACTCAGGCTCACATGACCAGGCTCACCTTCCAGTTCCACCACACATAGTTTCTTCAGATGACTATGGACAACTTCATTTCTCTCTCTGTCTCAGTTTTGCCCAAAAATCAATGAAAGTTTCTCACCAAATAGGAAGATGAGGGTCAATTCCTGGGGCAGCGTGGGAATTATGTCTTCATCCTCCTGAAATGGTGCCTCTCCCATGCCGTCAGGTTTTGACCCCAAAGACCTGCAGCAGAACTGCGCTCCATTCTGCTCCCCGGTGAGAGGTGGAAGGGCTTTTTCTGGTTCACTCCGCATATGAGCTTTTGTTGTGTCCTCCTCCCTGCATCTCTCCTGCAGCTCCGGCCGCAGCTGGTTGCCTCTCAGAACAGCACTAAACTACACCAACTCGTAATGGTCCCCTGGGGCCTCTAACCTGGCTGCACAGACCAGTGGAGCGCAGCATGTCTCAGCCACATGCCCCGTGATCCCATGATTTGCCCCTTATGTGCCAGCAACAGAGGCCCCTGCAACAACTACGGACATCGCCGCACCTGGAGGATCCCTTGGGTGAGAATCCTAGGATTTTCTACAAGTCCTGCTTGATATTTCATTGAGAGCTTTCACTGCGGTGAGAACAGCCCTGCTTCCCTCCACATCCTCTCCCACATCCCTGGCTTCTGGCCCCTTCCATCCCCATTGTATGTTCTTTCCCTGTCATTTGCGAGGCAGGAGATGCTTTCCATTCAAAATTTAGCCATGATGAAAAAAAACCATCCAAGTGCCTCTGAATGCCGTCGTCTCCAGTCAGCCAACATTTCCCTGAAATTCTGTGGGATTTTGGTGCCTCTGCCACTTAAGATAGTAGGAGTCTAGGAAACGCATGCCTTTGAAGATTTGGCCAGCCACACTTTTGCTGTAAGGGAAGAGGGAAGCGTGTCAAAGACGTGAGGAGGCTGGAGCCACTCCACGTTCCCCACGAGGCAGAGATGGTGCAGGGCTCTCGCAAGCGTGTCTTCTGCGGAGATACCGCACGTCAACAGTTAACTTCCCTTTGTTCCCATCCAAATGATTAAGGTTAGAAGCTTGCCTGGTGACATCACCAGAGTTTAAACATGCTGGATATGGTCCAGGGAGCCAAAGTTATTGCTGACCCCATGGTTACTGATCCGCTCCGCAAGTAGCTGATGTCTGCTCTCACTTTATGAATTATTTAATGGGTTAAAGATTGGTCAGATCTTCTTTATGCAACGTACAGCTATACAGTGGGCAGGAGGACATAAACATGCATTAACAAGGTTAAAGCCATATACTGTAACTACACTGTCTGTTTTCAGCTTGCAGCTTTATTGACTTAATCATGCCGGCACCGCAGCCAACAAATCATTAAATCCATTCCATTCTTTTGCTGGTTACCAACCACAAAAACAGAGGCAGGCAAACACGGAGCAAATGTGGGAGG
>JAOTQQ010000063.1:8337616-8356449 GCA_026546715.1 Gallinago undulata | reverse complement strand
AAGAAAAAGAAAAAGAAAAAGAAAAAGAAAAAGAAAAAGAAAAAGAAAAAGAAAAAGAAAAAGAAAAAGAAGAAGAAGAAGAAAAAGAAGAAGGGGAAATACCAACGGAACTTCATTCAAAGTGGCTTTAAAGTTTGACACTTTAAGAAGGAAAGAAGAAAAGGGGGGAGGGAGGCTGAAACTGCAGATGAAATTGGTCAATACTTTTGGTCTTATTAATAATACATGATACTGTAGTTATCTGTTAGAAAGATTTCTTGTGACATCTCAGATATCCCAAATAAAACAAGAGGATTGTATGTGCTCAGATGCTGCAGTCTGTGTTTTCTGCTTTTTCAAACTCTTAATCAATCTGCATCAGAGTTCATAAACATGAAGTGCTGCTCAATCAGAAGAGTCTCACCTAACAGTCACGGTGTGCTGACTTTTCACAGGCAAAAATAACTTTGCATAACATAGGACATCCAGGAATCAGTCTGTGGTATCAACATTTCTGTTTACATTAATAAAAGCTGTATTTTGTATTCCATTATATTTATTTAACCTTTGACATCTAAGCTCTGGGTCAGTTTGCTCTTTATAACAGTGCATTTCTTCTTCAATTTTGTTTCTATATTTAGAAAACTCATGCTCAGACACAAGATTTTTTGTTTAATTCCGCTCCCCCTCCCCCAGTATATTTAATCTAGCTCAGGGGTTTTGGTGTTTCTCTGCAACCTATAATTTACTCTGCCAACTCAGATACTATATCGCTGCTTTTACCACAGTTAAAAAACAGTGTCAAGTCCTTCTCAAAGGATGTTAGTCTTCAGCACCTTCTTCGCTATCTCATATGCAGTCCACTGCCACGTTTACTGCAAATAATATTATTTTTCTCTTTGTCTCTTCTCCTATCATTTTTCCTCTACCATCATTTTTGGCAATGGAGCTGAAACAAATATACCCTTCACTGACCATCCAGTATAGAACTGTCTGGATGTCAGCAGGAATGTGGAGAGCTCTAAGAATAGCACATTCGGTTCTCGCAGCGCACGCTGAGCTCAGAAATGCACAGTGTGTCCCACCCAAACAATGGCTATTTATTAGCTGCATCCCCCAACAAAACAACCTTTTAAGTTGTGTTTTGGTTTTCAACATTTTACCTGCAGAGAGGCAGGCAATACTGCCCTCCTCCCCGAGACTCTCAAACTGTAACTCAGACAAACTCAGGCTTGGAAAAGTAATGGCTACCCAAAGGGTTTCCTTTATTCCAGCCTGATTTAAACTGCAAAGATCGCCCTCCTGCCTTCAGGGGAACCCTCCTTCCCCCTTGCAAAGAACCTGTGGCTGTTCTTACACCGTTGGGAGTAAAAGCCGCGTGTCCCGGGGGCGGTGGTGCCGTCCCGGCATTGCTGAAGGCACAAGTGGGCCCAATAGATCTGATGTGCCAGAAGAGGAGATAGGCAAGTACAAACCGTATTTAGGCATGAAAATCAGGGAGATGCCCAACTATTCAACCTGCCTGGGCAAATGCAGCTTCTCATGTGCCCAGAAAGAGCCAATAAAGTCAAGTGCCTGAGCTTAAGCCCAGAAAACAGCGTGTGATAGTTTTGTAGACTATCTTTTACTCTCTGGCATTTACTACCATCTTTATATTGTGGATTTATGAGTCCAGACCTTTGAGTATAATTTCGCTCGTCAAGTATCAGTCCTACATGAGTAAAATGAAAACCTGCACATATCCACAAGAGCAACGTTAGCACCACCAGGCTTTGCAGTAACGCACAATGCAAACTGTCAGCGCCTCAATCAATATCCGTCAATGCTCCACAATAAAGACATAGTGCTTCAGATGGGAAAAGATAAGCCCTTATCAGATTTACCAGTTGTCCAGGCAGTACGGGATCTGGGATGCAGACCGATTACACTTAAAGAGATGGATCATTAAAGAAAAAACCCAACAAAACAGTAGATCTGTGAGGCACCAGTAGTAACCCAGCTTTCGGAATGTGGAGTTTTTGCTTTAATACACATTAAAACAACAGCAAAGAGCTCACTCTGGGTCTGGGTCCTGGGCGCTGAGCTCTTCCCCGTGTTGCTCTGCCTGCTACAAGGATCACATTTCATGCTTTATTGTTCTCCCTCCAACTGGCCACCATCCACATTCTTCTTCTGTACAAAGCTGCACCTCTTGCTCTAAAGAACAGAGCACTATGCCTTCTTTTTATAAATTTTAGTCACATTTACAAACACACACACAGAGTAAGGGGATGACTTCTAAACACTAAATGGCATTCTAGGGAATGCTGTTATTTTTCTTTGAGCAAATTTCTTTGAATGAGGCTAAAAAAGGCAACTTTCCACCAGAAGGTTACTAATTTTTGAAGATGCAGAAGTTGTATCCCTGTCTTCTGAACCTTTAACATTTTTTGCCGTTTAATGAAATAACTGCTCTATTCTTGAAATTCATCACCTGCCTCAGGAGAGAACGGGCACCGAGATTCTGCAAAGCTCAAATTCAGCTCTCAGGTACACTGCTGGAAATCAAACCCACGGTCACTGGAGCTACTTCACTATAATGAAGTAAAATTGGTACACAGCAGGTTGGGTCCAAAATTTCAGTATTAATATTGCAATGCAAATAAGAAATCTACTGCAGACAAACAACAGATCTACATACTATGTTCAAAGAAATGTAGCGAGTGTCCCAGAATTTTAAGGCTTCCTCCCTAGAATATTTTTCCCATTCAGTCATTTTTCTTTCAATTCAGCATTCAAGATCCATTTTCTCCTATGAAAATTGCAGTAAAGTTATCAAAATCTAACAAAACGTTCCACTCCTGAACATCCACCATCTTTCTTCAGCAGCTCAGCAGACTGTAAAGCTGAAGCACTGTCATCTGGTGTACAATTATTGTAATAAGTCTTACTTGTAAGATGAGGGAGGCACCATAAGCTTACCTAACTAGTCTGAAAATGTAAAATGCTCATCACCTGTAATCACTGTCTTAACTGTCCTTGATCTTTACTGATAGACGCCAAATTATAATAACTCTCTCCCTGACAGTGAGAATCAACTAAAAATGCAGCACAGGCAGAGCACTAGGAAAGCTGCTGGAAAGAGGGGCTGTTTGGGCTAATTAGAGAGCCTCACTGCAGGAATTTTTTCTCCTTTTAAAAATTTTTTTTAGCTAATCAATGATGTAGGGGGTTCAGAGGTGTAAGACAAAAAAATGCAAAGCAGGGAAAACTAGGGCACGGGAAACCTCAGGAATCCAACAGGGATGAGGCAATTCCACACACCCAGTGGGGGAGACAGAAAAGAAATATATGCTCAAAGGTTATGGACATACGATCAAAAGCAATCACGTTACTGCAGTTTAACAACTTACCAGCCATCACCCGAGATGCAGTAAAACACCGTGAAAGTATATTCTTCGCCCACACTGCCTCCCGAGTAAAACATCTGATGGACAGCAATTCACGGAGCTGCAGCAACTCACTTTCAATCGTATGTCCATCCATGCTCCCGGATCCCAAATCAGCAAGACCCTCTGCTTTGTATTTAATTTGGGTCCTACTGAATACAAACAGGTTCCTCACATGCTGAAAGCAACATAACTGCTCCAAGCCTTTGTTGAATTAGGGGTCTTACACTGATAAACTTTTTAAAGTGGACTATATATGCCTTATTTTTACACATTATATATTTGGATAAGCAAATCCAGGAATTCACCAGTCCTCCCCACTGTCAGTTTTAAGCTGCTGTGTGGAAGCAAGGGAGTACTGAGCGTGCACAACTTGGAGCAGAATGAGTCAATCCTGAAGTGGCACAGTGGAAATGCACTTCATTGATTTACCACTAAGAAGCTGACATTTATTAACTATCCCCTTATTTCCCATTGCTGTCATAGGAAAAGGTTACACTAAGCCACCTACATTGAAGAATGCAAGAACCAGTCACTTAGCAGGGAAGAAGAGCAAAGAAACCCAGGCTCTGAAGCGTACTGCCCAGCTAAGCACCATGCTCTTGAGCTGGTATCCTAGCAGGGCTCCAGGGATCAGTCCCTGGTTCGCTGGGTGAGGAGTGTTTCAGTCCTTCTCAAGGAGCTGACGGAGCACCTGTGTGCACAGCTAAGCAGCTTGAAGGATTCTGCTTCCAGAGTGTTGGTTCAGCCTAATAAGGTACTTGGCTTCGGTGGTGAGGTTCAATGTTTCCTACTATTTTTCCTAACAAAAAGTTAGCTATTTATTCCTCACACCCAGGCTGCGGCCCCCAAGCCCTTCCTTGCTCTGAAGTCCCCCTTCGCAGTCATCCTCTCCTATCTGGGGTGGCTTCCCACCACTTCTTGAGTCTCAGGGAGAAGGCTGCTGGAGAGAAATCAGGGCTGTCTCTCCCTCCTGCCAGCTGCATTTTTGCCTTTACCAGCTCAGTTGGTATCTCAGATCAACAAAGGGTGGGGAATGGCTCTCATCCAAAGCAGGGCATTGCTTCTGGCAAATGCTGGTAACAGGTATTTCAAGTCTGCCTCTTTGCTGTTTGGGAGCTGCACTGTTTGACCTGCTGTCCATGAAAGAGTCATATTTTAACTTCACTTCTCACCCCACCCGATCTTTTCTAGCTTCAGAAGCATAACATGGAGATGAATTTCTTTAAGGGCACCAAGAAAAAAAAAATATATTCCCACTAAAAAGATGATGGGAAACATGTTATGGCAACTTCTCTACAGCTTCCAATATAAGCTAAATAGGAATATCACCTATACATGCAAAAATAATTTATTTTAGTGATATGAAGTGTGTTTTGCCTAATAGCACAAAGTTCTCCATGGGCTAGAAGAGACCATACATGGTGAAATTACAGTACGTTTCAACTGAAGAAATAAATAAAGTTACTCTGATAACGCCAGACTGTTGTTACTGCCTTGCCCATGTAGACCCTGTGCACACCCCAGAAGTTTAGCGCCATCACATTCGAAACACAAATGAAAGTCAAAGTAAGCAAATAAATGACTCAATATTTTCACATACGCCTGCTAAGACAGAAGAGATGTTCTTACCTGTCTGCTTTGAGATGGCAGCGTGGCAGGCTGCATGTGTCTCTGCATCCGATGGGGCTGCATCAGTTGTCGAAACTGCTGCTGGAGGAACTGGCTGTTGTTGGCCTGGGGGGACTGCTGCGTGGCTGGGGACTGCTGCTGCTGCTGCTGCTGCTGGAGATAGTGAATGAGGGACTGCTGCCCTTGTCCTGCTGTCAGAGGTGACATCTTTTGAGAAGCTGACTCTGAGGCAAAGTGAGACAGTGGTTTGGTGTTATTGAAAGAAAACTGGTCTTGGCTAACAGGGCTCTCGTTCACCAGACCTGATTGTAAGCTGCTGGATGGCTGTTGCATAATTATGTTCATGTTTTTGGACTGGTTTGTAGTCATTGATTTAAAAAGCGAGCTCTGCATACTTGTGGGATTGCTGGTGGGAGTGATGTTAGAGATTAATGTACCTTGAGGACTGAAGGGCTGCTGATGCAGAGCTGGGCTTGACAGCTTTTCTGGCCTGTACGGAGGAGAAGGTCCAGTATTTGTGGAGGCCATGCTGGCAACCAAGTTGTTTTGAGGACTTTTAATGTTGTTGGCTGGTAAACTGGCTGCCGTCAGGGTGGGCAGCATGGAGCTCTGTGGGCTGAAGGGCTGCTGGTTCAGAGCTGGACTGGAGAGCTTCTCAGACCCATAAGGAGGAGAAGGCCCATTAGATGGTGTGCTGCTGGAAGTCATGCTTGAAAGCAGAGTGTTTTGAGGACTCTGAATGTTGTTTCCTGCTAAATTATTAGCCGGCATGCCAGATACCATAACATTTTGAGGACTGAAAGGTTGATGGTGTGGGGATGATCCTGCTCTGTAAGGCGGAGAGAGACCAGAAGGAGACATGGTTGGCCAGTTGGGAGCCTGTACTTGTTGCTTAGTAGTAGACACCTGCTTGCTAGCTGCCAGTTGCTTTAGCTGCTGAGCATGCCAGTTGGAGCCAGGTATGTTGGATAAGGGTACTGGAAGCATAGGTGGTGGCTGGTTCTTGCTCGGAGCTGCTGTAGAGATGGGCGACACCGCAGGTTTGTTTGAGGGAGGAACTTGGAAGTTAGCTCCAGCAGATGACGGTCTCATCTGAGGAGATCCTCCACTGGCTGTATTGCAGCCTGGAGAAAAGTCTTTGTTAGCAACATGGTTCTCCAAGTGCGAAGTCTGTGGGGAGGACTTTGGAGTGGTATTTATGCTTGGTTGAGAATGATTCAGCCCAAGTGGCTCTTCAGCCTTGCTGCACAAAATCTTTTCCAGGTCCAGGTCATTGGGAGAAGGGTCCGGCATTTTCGTAAGCTCTTCCAATAGATCTTGCAGCTCTTGGTCCACAGACTGTAAGCTATTTCCTTTCTCATCATAGTGGACAATGCTATTGTTTTGCCCTCCTATCGACCCCTTCTGATTTATTTCCGCGTTGGGTGGCACTGAAAATGGGGAACCGATGCCACCACCATTCATGTGATTGTTTTCGAGAAGCACTGAATGACCTGCGACCCCCAGGGAAGGAGCGCTGTGACTGGTGGAGAACGGAGAACTTTGCATTTCTGGACACGCCACATTGGGATTGGCACCTTGGCCCATGGCAAGGTTTACATCATCAAGACAAAGTCTTTTACTGTCATTTGGGAAAATGACATCAGGCACACCACCGGAGGCAGGAGAACTATCATCTTCCAGTTTTCTTTTAATTGATCCCTGTAACTGGGAAAATAAAAAAGGAAGAAAGGATCCGTTATTGACCTTATTACAACATGCTCTGAAGCTCCATGCTGTAACACTGGGTTGGAGTTAAAGAAAACGAAATCATACAATTAAAAAACCAATCATGTGAGACAAATTCAATCAGGATTTAAGTGGGTGCAACTTCACTGAAACCAAGCGAGTTATAGTCAGACAAAGGCTAAATCTCACGTTGACCTTAAAACAGATGTTCAAGCTGTAAAATACTGTCTGTCATGTGAACTTTAATAGAAGTTTTTTAAATAGTTTCTGGTACTATTTCAATTAAGACATTATACTCCCTGAATTACAAACATGCCAACATTTTTATGGTAACATTTTTTAGGTCTAAACAATGGCAGATCTGAATGAAACCCTGGACTGAATTTAGTGACCTTCTGCCAGTGGCTCGGATTAAATTCAGACCTATGACAACTAAATTGTTTTACATTCTTTATAGGCACAACATCTGAAATAACTGGCATACTTTCTAAACAAACCAAACCAAAACAAATTCTCAACTATCTGGCTAAACAGACTTTCAAGCTTCCTAATCACAGATGTTTCAGATTTCAGAAACCAGTAAATAAGAGCTAAACCTCTTAATTTTTGTTTATTCTTCTAAGTCTAAGGCTTTGTTCTTTAGAGGGATTGAATCTCATTCATAAAAACTGAATTGTTTTCAAAATGCAATTATATAATTATCTTGATCTACAAGAAACGGTAGGGTAAATCCATGAATCCTAGGGAAAAAACCCTGCCTTATACATATAAAGAAAGTGAAACTGAAAACAACACCTCTAATACTAACTCAGTGTGATATGGCAATCTCTTCCAAATATAATCATCTGTGGCTTTCAATTTTAACAAGCATGACCTGTATGTCATAGGATTGATCAGACATTAACATTGCTGCTTCAAGTTAAGGGAAATAAGCATTATGTCCTTGTTTATCAATAGAGGGAGGCAGCCTTTAGAAAAGTATCTAATCAGCAATGGGAAAGCTGTAGAAAGTCTCTGTTCCTCTAAGCCAGCTCACAGCAAAGCCTCTCCCAGCCCAGGCCTACAATTGCAAGTGCTGCCTGTCATCTAGTACCATGAAAAAATTCACATCTAATAACAGATCGTATCACCAGAAAAGCCCCACCACTTAACCCCCGCATAACCAGATCCACTCTAGGGCTCTGGTGGGTACGACCAGCTTCTAAATTTTACACTAGTCATCAAGCACATCATAGTTTTGCCCAAGAGTCACTATGCACTGGCCACAGCCACCAGTGCTCTCAGACAACGGTGGTGTGGGATAATCACCGTAGGGTCTGGGGGGGCTGTGGCGCACGAGGCGCGCACACCTTGTGCGGCTCCTTCTGCGATGTGCTCATGAAGGCTGCTGTGCAAAGGGCCAATGTACACCCCCCAATTCATCTTGTCTTCAGGCAATTGACCACAAACGTGCATTGTTCTGACCTGGGAACTTGGGAGAGCTGCCCGGTGGCTCGCTCAGCCAGACCCACACACGTGCTCTCTCATCACTTATTTCTAAATTGGTGGGCAGGGAGAAGATTGCAGATTTGTGCCTACAGTTGCTTAGGCTAGAGAGGCAGTTTAGGATTAGTATCAGACATCGCCATGCTACTATCTAGCTTACATGGCCATTTGGAGGAGAGTGAGAAGATACAAGTTAATTACACATGATCACCATGGCAGATGGAAAATCAGGTCTGCATACTACGGAGAGCTGCTCATCAGGTTTTAGGAGTTCACATACTCTCCACCAGCAGACACAGCAGTTTTGAATGGCACCACGGCAGAGAGACCTTTTTACATGGATATTTCCCCCTTACCCTCTACGAGTTACCCCTCACTCAAGCAATCAGTGCTTCTCTCCTGTGACCTCCAGTTGCATTGCTTTAACGGGCTGCCCTCAAAAACCACTGGGAAGTGAGAACTGAAGTGGGGAGAGCTGTTTTCAGTCCACCATTCACTGGTTACCTGAGAGCCCTCCTCGGTCAGCAGGGCTATGCGTGGTTTGAATCGTTGCTCTGCAAGAGACCTGCCTGACATCACAGCCAGAGCCAGCTGAAGCATCAGCGATTTGATTATTCCTCTGGGCTGATGAGGCCAAAATTTGCTTAGCTTTAGGAAATGGAACAAGGCCTAAATCTTCTCCCAAGTGTTGGTCTAATGATGGATGAAATTGTTTTCCTTCATTTTCTTTGCTAAAACTAAGCCAGAGTTGCATGTTTCAACAGATGTTGCCCTGTGTAGGCTGAAACATGTTGGTAGAGCATAAGTACATATATTTAAACCCAGACATGTACAGAGAATCTTTACAGGGGCTTCACACATCCAAAATAAACACGGCATGTTCCCAAGTTGCACCCTGGGAACCCTGAGGCAGGAAGTGGTGGGGGATCTCCCACACTTGGCCAGCTGACATCCTGGCATGTCCTTGCCAGTGCTTCTTTTGCCATAGGACATTCCTTTGCTCTGAGTTACTGGGGAAAAATTTGGGCTTTCTAAACCCTTTGAAAAATAGTTTTTTAACTGTTTAACTGGGGAGTAAATGTGATGGGAAAACAAAGCTCCATTTCCCCAAGACTGTTACTAGAGATAAGCAGATAAAATAAGGCCATAGCTTTCAGATGGCACAGGCATTCCATAACTGGGACAGGATTTTTAAATAGGTTGCTGTTGCTTAGCCCTTGTGAGAAGCCTGGCTGTAAGACAGGCAGTGAAATTAGCTGGGCGTCACGTTCTCTTGAAAAGCAAGACTCCTGCTTCCCAGGTGACTATTTGTATGAGGACCATAAAATCCAGAAGACAAATTTCCCCCAGTACGGGCAGATATAACTCAACACAATATAGTAGCATTGCTTTTCTTTAAAATAGATTTGACTACAGCTCCAAATTTGAGATAGAAAGATACCATCCTTAAAGCAACTAAACAAATCACAGAATAATTTTGGTTAGAAGGGACACCTGGATATCATCAGCCCTCTGCTTCAAGCACATCACAAATGAAAAAAATAGACAACAGTATTTCACCAGGCACTTAAGTATGAATTATCAACTGCACACAGAAGTCCCTTCTTGGGCTGGACAGGCTGAGACATTTGCTTCAGTGTTCCCCACCGAAGCGCAGGTGGTCACTGCAGAACACTCCGTGCTGGTGCTCTCTGTCAGGAGCCAGAGTTTTTCTCCCCAGCCCCCAGCGACTTCTCTCTGCCACTGTGACGGCCCTGAGCAGTGCTGGGCACAGTAACGCAGTTTCATGTTGTGGGGACACTGGCTGGGTCAGACATGCTGACAACAACGGTGGCAGGAGATCAGCACCAAGGCACTACAACTTTTAGGACCAGGAGCTCCTGACCTACCTACTTCAAGAAGCTGCTTCTTGCAGATCATTCATCCAGTACTCTCAAGACCACATCTTTAAAACCCATCTATCTTTTCTAGACTCTTCCCTTACTAAAAACATTTTTACTGCCCATTTCCTTCATTTGGCCCTAGATTCCCCAGGAAGGAGCTGATTTGTTCCAACTCTTTCTCCTCTTCTTCGAGAGGGCTTTCGCTATTTGACAAAATCAACAGAAACGAGAAGAGCACCGAAATATGTTCTTCCCCTTTCTCTGCTGATTAGTATATTGGGCAGCTCTGTTTCAAACCGAATATCTGAGAAGCGAATAGAAAGATTTTAGAAACACCACACAGACAGAGAGATGCACTTAAGCTGGCTGGAGGCTGTCTGTGGCTAAGTATGGGAAAGCTTCACTCCTGCGTGCAAGGACGAAGCAGACAAGCAACAAAGGGGCTCTTGCGACTTTGTCAAAATTTCATAAAAATGCCTTAGCATGCACAGGCTAACTTCTGGTTGGGAACACCTGGGAAACAAAGACAGGCCCTCTGATTCAGGGAATATTCCATTATGAGTTCTCCATTATCTCAGGATTGCTTTCAGAAGTGAAATTGCCATGATCCCAGCCTGACTGTCCTCTTGAAACCAACAGGCTGATTTGAGAGCCTGTTGGCATTGAGAGAGCCTCTCAGTTGAGAGTTACAACCGAGTAGCACTGCTAGCTCCCGATGCCAGTGTAACAAGAATAAATAATAACTCTTCACCCTGCTCTGTCCAAGGAAGTTATTCCACCGTGGTGACAAACATCTGATTTGTCACACGCTACCTCTTTGCACAGAGCCAATTCCCTCCGTGTGGGCAGAGGGCTCTGCGGGCTCCTCTTGTGCAAGGAAGAAAAGGCAGAGTCGGGAAGTGAAACCAGTCCTCGGCTGCACCCTCTCCTCGACTGAGCTTTCTGAAGTTGCCGCTCGGGTGACTTTTGGTGTCAGGCACTTTCCAAACTCAGGAGGCAGTGCTGGCCTTGAGTAACTTACTGTTTCTCAACAAAGGGAGAAAGGAAGGCTGGAAGTGGCAGAAGCTGCAGCAGAGAGATCAAATTGTTAATAAATGTACACTGCAGTGGTTCCAGTGGATTTTAATAACTAACCAAACGGGCATCTCTGGGCTGGCTCCTCGCTTGCTGCCACTCAACCTTCCTCCTTTCTTTAATACACCGGCTTTAATCCCCCAACCCAGGGAGCCAGGCTGCCCTGTGGACCTGCTGCCAGCCCCTCTTCATCCTCCTCCCATCACCTGCTCCTTCTCCTGCACTGACTCTGGGGGGAAGGAGCCACCGCTGCCCACTCGGAACATCCTCCTCTCTCCAGCCTTACAATGACCCCCCTTCCACCAGAAAGAAGCCCGGTCTAACCAGAGATTCCTATTTAGGTCAACATAATGCAGAAATGAGAGAGAGGAAAAACGTTAGCTGAGGTATTTCTGTGCCTCTTCCTGGCTTCTGCAGCCTGTCAGAGATTCAAGCCTTGATTTACAGCAACCGCAGGGTGCTGATTATTGATCTGCAACCACCCCACCCCGCTCACTGCCATTGAGAGATCCAACCTACAGCAGCGATTCCCACACCTACGCAGCTTCTTCAAGCGAGAACTGAACTGCTGTCACATTGAACCCATGTCTGTAAAGGCTATGCCACGTTCTCCTTCGGTGGCCAGTCCACCTCCCCCTGCCTCCAGCATGCACCAGCACTGCTGAAGACCCCCTTGATTTAATAGTGTTAAGTCTACGGATCAATGACTGGGATATCCAGAATGGGAGTCAGATAGAGTCACAGAATCATAGCATGGTTAGAGTTGGAAGAGGCCTTAGAGATCATCGAGTTCCACTCCCCCTGCCCTGGGCAGGGACACCTCCCACCAGAGCAGGTTGCTCAAAGCCCCATCCAGCCTGGCCTTGAACACCTCCAGGGATGGGGCAGCCACAGCTTCTCTGGGCATTTAATATCTGCCACTCTACATTTGTAAATTCCCCTCATAATTTTTCCATAACTATAAAAAGGAGTAATTTAGATGCCTGCTTTTTTTAATTAGTCAAATGGCAACAGGATGCTTCTCTCCATAAAAGCTCAGCGTGCCCCCAGAAGTATTAATCTCCCAGACAAACATAGCAAAAGCAGGTTTAATGCAGTCAAAGGAAAAAGAAAGAGCTGTTGAGATTTCCTAACTAATTTTGATGCTGAGTTTCCCTTTACGGTGTTTGCTGGAATTTTGGGGGGACAAGTGTCTTTGGGAGGGCGAACTACATGGGAGAGATTTTATACAGAAACGTATCCTGCGTGGTCTTGCTCTGTGTGTGCCTGTCATTTATTTCACTTGTTGTCCACTGAAGCTAACGAGCTTATCCACAAGAGTAAACACAGGATGATAAAAATTCCCCCGTTCAGACCCTAACTCACATCTCAAGATGTGTGACCAAATGTCGGACATTCCACTCAGAAGTCGAGATGAGCTCATCTCAGATAACTCACTGTGTTTCCATCTGGTTCGGATTTGAAGAAAACTATTTAGTTGGAAGAAGAAAAATACATTTTGTATCATTTTAATGCTGAACAGATTTAGTGACATGCTTGCTTATTTAATCTACAGCATTGGAGAGTCTAATGAACTGAGTAAGATACATATCTTGGCTCCAGTTGTGTTCTAAGATACACCAGAGAAGCCCCAATTGACTTAAATGGAATAGCATCTTTGTTAATGAGTGCAAAATATATTCCAATGGAAAAAAAAAAAAAAAAAAGAAGTGTTTAAGCATGGTACAAAGATAAGTATTTCAAACTATTGAAAATTACTTAACAGTTCATCTGTGTTTATCTCTTGTGTGTGTGTTTTTTTAGAGGAACAATAGGGTTTAGACAATAAAATAGTCTGTTTTTTTCAGCCGAGGAGTTCAAGCATGTGACTCCCACTCCTGATAGCTGGGCAAATAACAGGTCTGCGAAGCTTCCAGATTGTGAGGGCAGAGTGAAGCCCAGTGTAAGGCTGCCCATCACACACTGCTGGTGCGGTGTGTGCTGGGGGGGTTACCTGTGATAGCACACACCCCCGGCCCGGGGGGGGGATGCCAAGCACCTAGTAAAGAGTTCATGGCCATCTGCTGCAGTTCAGGAAAACAGGTTTGTTTTCACCCATTGGGGGGTAACCTAGAGACAGGAGATGAAGGTGGGAAAGCAAAAAATAAACAGCATCAAGGGTGAGATCCATAGTTTCAGTGGTGTTTCCATTTTATGCTGGTTTAAAGTATGCCGTGGGACACTTGAGAGTACTTTTTCAGCTCTCTGAGGTGAACAGGCCACTTTGCCAGTTCAGCTACAAATAGGAACTCATTTTATTGTCTCTGGCACCAGCTTTATCTACAGCTCCGTCGTTTGCAATGTGTTTTTTTTTTATTATTGGTCCACGCATATGAAATCCTACAGGTAATACTGCAGAAAGAATATGAGGGTTCATAAAAAATATGAGTCTAACTTTTGTTTACGAGTTTTACAGCTCAGCTTTCTTCAATGTGTATGTGTTGTCCATTTAGTTTTTCCTACAGCCGTGGTGTTGTCAAAGTTGTGGGATAAAAAACTTGATCCTTAAGCATCAAGACTGGAGTGCTGTTTTAAGTGCAACTGATGAGAGAAAAAATTAGAAACCTCCTTCCTTTCAAAAAAAGATGATACGGTAATGAATAGTACCAAGAACTTTATTTGGGCACTCGACTATAAAGCATCAGGAGTCCTTTGACAAATATTTCTTTTTTTTTTTTTTAGTCAGAAAATGTCATTTTGTGGCAGCATTCAAACACTGAAATGTCAGCTCACCAAAATTTGGCAAAATAGCTTCTCCGGATGAAGTATGGAGGGAAGGAGAGATCAAGCTTACAGAAAAGGCCTTGGCTTTCTCCCAGGTGTGGAAAACCAACTTTCCAGCCCCAATCCGGTTAGGGAAAGCTCTCCAGAGGGCTCTCCCCCTTTCCTGGGGAGCGCAGCCGCTATGAACCCTCTCGGGGGGATTTGTCTCAGAGTTGTGCTTTGTTTTCAGTGGAAAGGTCGTGGATTGCATTCGCATGCAGACAGAAACAAATTTTGGAAGCAGGCACAGTTTAATGAGAGAGAAATTCCAATTTTCCAGTCATCCTTCCTTGCTACGCTTTGTCATCGGCTGAACTCAACGAAAAAGGAAGCAAAAACTCGCATTCTCTAAAAAGAAACAGACTCAAGGGAACATACTTGAAACAGGTATAAATGCCAAATTTCCACTGCCATAAAAGGATTAAGAAGGATTTAGTGGCTGGGAAGTTCTGTCTCCTTCATCACGGACAATTTGAAGGTGGGAAATTTTCTCATAAAGGTGCCAGAGTTGTTTAACTGCCTTTCCAAATATCATAGTAAGGCTGAACTGTGCATTGTGCCCTGGGCACCAGCTACAGAAATGGCACAAACTGGTGGGAGGTTTGCCCCATGGCAGGGCCGTTGGAACTAGGTGGTCTTTAAGGTCCCTTCCAACTCTAACCATTCTATGATTCTATGAAACAGGCAGCCCATAAAGAAAGCAGAAGCAGAGGGGGCACAATTGCTCTGGAGTTGTTTTCAATGAAGCTTCTGGGCATAGAGATTCACAGGAGAGAAGGTGATTTTCGTTTGCATGGCATGCTGACAAAGAGTCACCACTAATCATCACTTGGACATTTTTGTCCACCTGGGAAAAGAAGGAGAGTTAGTCCTTCTTCTCTTTCCCTTCCCATGTAGCTGCAGCAAGGCCTTGTGAAGTTTCCTTCACTCCCTCCTTCTGACTCTTTTATGGCGTTAAGTGTCTATTTGGTAGAACAGACAAAAAAGGTGATTTTGTTATTCATTCTTAAAACTGACTCCCAGTTTCTTGAGGATAACGCAAGACCAATAAAAAAAGCAAAAGAGAGAGGACAGGGCAGCTCAACAACAGCAGAGTCCTCTTCTTACTCCATTTCTTCCAAGCTGGCTGCTAGAGAAAGAAAACAGTAGGAGAGAGCCTTATCAGCCACGCTGAGACCTGGCAAATTTACACCAGTGATGGACTGTCAAAGGCAGCGCTCTCCGTTATCTTGCTGGTTGCAGGGCCCCAACTGAGTTGCAAAAAGAAACAGCCCAGGACAGACTAACTAAACAGAGGAAGGTTCACTGAACAGGAGAAGGAAAAGGAGGTAGGAGGGAGAGTCTGGGAACAGGAACCTGAGCCTCGCGTGATGGTTATCACTCAGAAGTTGACAGAAGCTGGTAGAAATGGGGTTATATTTTGGATCTTTCCCATCCACTCTGTCTGCCCACATCATCTTGTTAGCCTTAGGAGAACTAAGGACCAACGATGCCGTAGAGGACCCTCAAGTCCCAGCCAACGGTGGGCGTCTTGTGCCATGAAGGTAAATCTCACTCTTTTCAGCCTTCTTGGCATCAAATTATGGACACAGAAGGGGAATAAGCAGAAAAGGACTATCGTTTCCTTGTTCACCAAGTAGGCCAAATCTCCTGCTCATTAGTTTTGAGCCATTCTTCTCATTTCTCAAGTGTGATCTCACCCAGAACTTCATTCAGCAAGGATTTTTCTCTGAACTTCTGAAGTGGTTTTGTCTGTAACCTTTCCTGACTTTGTAAACTCTTTCTATATAACAGGCAGAGGAAGACTTCTGTTAGTTGGACATTGATGCATCCATGCAACACATCTTGTCAGTTTTGGATTAGCTGTTTTGGTCCAGTGGCTTAGCCACTATTAGTTTCCTCTAAAAATAAATGTATTATTACTTTACAAGGGTTTTTTTTTTCATTGTCTTCTGAAAAGGCTGGCATTGTCTACTATCAGAAAGGCCCCTGAACACTGATACACCAGTATCACTATCTGGGACAGTGGACTGCCAGCTTCTGAAGGTGTATTCCTCTCACAAATATGCCTTGCAAAATACCTTGAGACCATCTGATGGAAATCACTGTGAAAGTGCCATTGTACTATGTGCCTGTCTCCTCAAAGATTCATAACAAACAGAAATATCTTCAGCCTGGGCACCCGGTAACCCCACGGGACCTTGGCTAAAAGCCATTCATGCAGTTGGGGTCCTCCTTCATGTTGGCCTGGCTCTCTGAAGGGAAGCAAGCATGGGCACACCAAGTCTTGCAGCAACCGTTTCTTCCTGCTGTCAAAGGGAGGAGGAGATGAGAACATTATGTAAAGAACACTGCAGGGAAGACTAAGAAATAAAATATTCTACAGTTGGGAAAACGTCATCAGCAGATTTCCTCTTTTTGCTTCTGTAAATTGCAGCACTAGGAGAATAAGGGAAGGGAGGAGGAGGGAAGGGGGCTTATGGCCAAATTTTTACTAGCCATTTAAATGGCAGTCCAAGCATAGACTAGAAAGTCTTCTGTTAAGAAATTATTTTTTTCAGACTTGTCTCAGGTTCTTCAAAGTTTAATGCTGGGGTTTATTACACTGTTTGCCTCAGTAAGACAATCAACTCTGAAATGGAAATAGTCACTCTCTAGTGCATATTAGAATCATAGAATGGCTGGTATTGGCAGGGACCTTAAAGACCATTGAGTTCCAACCCTCCTGCCCTGGGCAGGGACACGTCCCACCAGAGCAGGTTGCTCCAAGCCCCATCCAGCCTGGCCTTGAACCCCTCCAGGGATGGGGCATCCACAGCTTCTCTGAGCAACCTGTTCCAGTGTCTCACCACCCTCACAGGGAAGAATTTCTTCCTGAGATCTAATCTAAATCTCCCCTCTTTCAGTTTAAAACTGTTCCCCCTCATCCTATGGCTCCACTCCCTGATGAAGAGTCCCTCCCAACTCTCTTGTAGCCCCCTTTAGGGACTGGAAGGGGCTAGTGTGAGCCGGTTCTCTAAAACCTAAAGCAGTTCTAGGCACAGTTAATTAGGAACAGAAACTTAACATGAGAACTGTTAATGAAAACTGGGAACTGTTTAGGGATCCACTGCAGCTGCACAGAATGAAGGAGGAGTAAGTGGAAACAAGACTAAGTTGCAGGTCAACACATCCAGGTGATAAACAGGAATCAAAAGATTACAGTCATATTTACTGCCCTGTCACTAGAAGATACCTACCTGGGTGTCTGACCAGCTGGATCACTTACCACCTCTCTGCTGCCTTTTCTTTCCCCAGTAAAGGTGAAATGGAAGGAGAACAAGGGGGGGGGGGGGGGAAAAACCCACAGGGGAGAGAAAAACTGTTAACCCCCAAAATACTGCAGAAGGGACATTGTTTTGAAATGTTTTCTATGAAAATATTAGCATTTGTCCCTGCCTCTAGTGAGTGCATGAAACAGACCTGCTGTGTTCTGGTTGCAGGCAAGGGGGAAGTATGGGTGGCATTTTGCTTGTGGGGGCTTTTTTTTTGGACAGGATTGTTCATCTTTTTATTTCCATTAGAACTTTGCACTGGGCAAACAATATTTCCAAGCATTTCCTTAGTAACTAACACTTAAAATAGAAAAATCTCAACATTGACCTCATTGCTTGCTCCAAAACTCTCAATGATATAGACAATCCTAAGAAAAGGAAGCAGGATGTGCAGGCATGGCCCAAGAAAGGGATCAGCTCCATGAACCCCTAAATCCAGGAGCAGAGGAAGGTCCAGCAGAGGATCCATCCCTCAGCCCCCGCCGTATCCACGCTGTTGTGGACGCCACTTTTTCTCTCATTGCAACCAAGCTCTAATAACAGTACTATCTAACTTCCACTTTTTGTGTTTTCTTTGGAGAGAAAAACTGCCAAAAGGAAATTCTTTTGCCTATGGCCAAGTAATGTTATTAGAAATTCCTGTGTTAGACGGGGGTTGCTAAAATCCCTTTGGAATCTCCCCTGTGCAGTGTTTCTGTACACACACAGCATGGCACTATGTTAAATCACCACGGTTGAGTGATCTCTGCAAGCCACGGCGTAAGGAAAATGGATTGATCATATGGATTGAATCACAATAGATAGAGAAACCTAGTACAAAATATATCTTCTTTAATTAGGAAATCTTTCTGTCCCAGGTACTCCAAAAGTGAAGTTAATTCATGCAAACATTTTACATCTGGGCAGACTTAAAAATGCATCAGCACAGAATATTTTAAAGTTGCAGCTTCCTAGGGGAAATTCAATAATTTTTTAGGGCCAAGCACTGAAGCCAATAGGATTTTCCTCTGTAGAATCAGAATAAAACTAAACAGCCCCCATCGCTCCCCTTGACTATTGATGACAAGCACCAGAGCTCCGCAAAGGAAAACAGAAAACAAGCACTAATGAATTTTGGGGCGAACTTGCCAAGTTACAAAACTGTCTTCATTTAAGTCTCTTCTAAGAATTTTTCCAAGGTATTCACAGGAAATAAATAGCTTATGAAAACAGCAGTATAATTTCAGTGGAACCATTGACGCACCCGGGAGCCCAAGTCAGAGCTTTTTCATGTGAGTGAGAGCCTCCGAGGCCGCTGGCAGAAGAGGGTTGGGGTCTAGTTTGGTAAATAGATGTGGGTATAGTCTCTTGCTCTGTCCCGGCTTCCTCCGAAAGTCTTCAGCACTCTTAGGACCATCCATTCATAGAATCATAGAATCGTAGAATCATTTCGGTTGGAAAAGACCCTTGGGATCATCGAGTCCAACCGTCAACCCTACTCTACAAAGTTCTCCCCTACACCATATCCC